>ML104036.1:232755-493606 GCA_003697995.1 Taxidea taxus jeffersonii | reverse complement strand
TCCATCCTTCCTTCCTTCCTTCCTTCCTTCCTTCCTTCCTTCCTTCCTTCCTTCCTTCTTTTTCTTTTGTAATTTGTTTCTAAGGAGATAGCATTTCTCTAGTTTGGCTCACAGTGGAACAGTTGTAGAGCTGGAGAACCACCCTCTGAGAAGCTGGTGCATTATCTCTTCTTTAAAATATTTTGAGTCTGATTCTTATTTTATCAATTGGAGCCTAGAGTAAGATGACAATCCATCTAGAAGTCTTCTTTGGAAGAGGGGGGATATAGGAAAAAGGAGTCCCAAAGAAATGGTTTGTGGAGAGTTTCTGTCTTGAGAAGATAAAACTTATGTTTTTAATACATTTATTCAGATATATTTGTCTACAGATCTGTGGATATAGATTGTTGTGTATGTGTGTGTATTAATCAAAACTTCTTCACTTGTAAGTGAAAGAACTTGAACTCAAACTGGCTTAAACCAGGAGGTCTTTAAGGATGACAGGACTCAGGAACCCCAGTATTTTGCTAATTATTTCTGTTTTTTCCCCTCACCCTTCCCACATTTTTCTCTTCTTGCTTGTTTCTGCATCTTTCTGTGTGTTACTTTTACCTTCCTGCCAAAGCTTAGCTTTTCTTCGTGTGATTTGAAAGGTGGCTAGTGGCAGCCCCAATCCACAAAGAAGAGATTGTTTTTTCCCCTCCTAGAATTCATAGAGTATCTTATGGAGAAGTATTCTGATTGGGTCTATAAGGATTCCATGACCACCCCTTGGCTCAGTTCCTTAAAAAGGAGGTTAGGATTCTGGATCAAGTGCTCGTCTCTGCTGGCCAACCTGTGACTGACTCTCCTACTCTACTGGATGGGAAAAGGACTGCCCAGCAAAGGAAGATTGGTGTCCTGCTATCAGAAGTAGGGGAACAAGAAGGCATGCTAGGAAAACTGTGTTTACTAAAATACAGATCTATGTATATCGCTACATGTATAGCAAACCAAATAGCATACCTAGAGGGATATTTTATTTATTTTTAAATCTTTTCATTATGTGCACATATGATATTATTTGGCTTTTTGCCTGTAATGCATTTGGTGGTTATATATTATGGCCTAAATATGGGAAAATTGAACTACTTATTACCATCTTTATTCAAATACAGAAACCACATTTATTAAATATCTACTATAGATAGCAAATAGTTCCAGGAACTACTATTTACTTTTTATCCTAAAAAGCAGTAAGTGCATTTGCATTTTCATGATGGTTTCATATCTTTTGTCTTACGAATTCTCAAATGGATATTTTTATTTATTTATTTATTTTAAACAATTTGTTTTTGATCACCCATGCTAAATTTTGCCATGTTTTTAAGCAGTTGTTTATTAAAAAAGAATTCACATGGGATTTCAAAAGTATATATATTTAACATCATATTATAGATAATGGAGAAGTACCTTAAGATTACTGTCCTGAGCAATTATTGCCCTTGAGTCTTATTTCTAGACCTCATCGATACATTGTTAATGCTTAGATCAATAAACAATTATTGTTCTTTGAGATGCTGAGAATAGGTTTGGGAGAGTTTGCAGGTAAAATGCATACTTTACCAGGAAATGTCAAACTAACAACTAAAATCTATTAGCTATCATCTGTCTATCTATCTATCTATCTATCTATCATTATCATCATCTATCTAATCTATGAGTCCAGAAAAATCTATATGTATCTACCAACTATGTCATATAAAATATATTTGAATTTATTTTTTTTTCTTTCTACAGATTTCCACAGGAAGCAGAGCTGATATTACTGGCTCAGAGCCTCATGGTGAGTTACAGTTATAATGGGGACAGCAGGCTTCTATAACTCTGTTTAATAGAAAGCAGGGTACCAGCAGAGATTTTCTAACTCTGCATTTAAAATCCCCCCAATAGCTATTATTACTTCTTAAAACCATTTGAGCATTAGTGCCAAATCAAGTGGAATAGTTTCATTTAAATAATTTAAGGGGCTGACTGATGTTCTCACATTGGCCATAATAAATAATATTATTAATTTCAAGAGAGAGAGAGAGGAGGATCAGAATATTGTGATTTTGGTTTTCTTTCAACTGAAAAGTATTTTGAAAAGGATTAAAGGAACAGATTTTCCTCCTCGGAGTTTGACTCTCTGTGTATCCCACCTCTGGTCCTTTCATAGAAACCCCACCCATTGTGTTTAGCCCCATTTACCTGCCCCTGCAGGGCAGCATCCTGTGGAGGGAAGTTTTAGTCTTCTGTGGAACAAGCTTATTGATCAGCAGGGTTTGCTCTCTCAAGTGTAAGGACATTCTGATTCTTTCCCTTGGGTTTTCTTTTTCCTTCCTGAGAAAACTCTTATGAAGAATTCTTTCACCCCTCTTATTGTGTTTCCAATCAATCTTTCATTTGATGTGATGTGAAAAAAAGGACGAAAACACATCTTAAGACTTATGTCTGAGCAAAAAAATCATCAACCTATAGTAGCTACTCTCTCCTTTGCTTACTTTACCTATATATTCTCTGCATCATCAGGTAGTCATCATAACTCTATTTTTGAGTGAAATTTTGAGTTTTTAAAAATCTTTTCTGTGCTGATGATATTCTGACAAATTTTGAGTTTTTTTTTTTCTGTGCTGCCAAATATTCAAGTGCCACTATGTTTCTCAATATTCTGACCATAAAAATTATTTGAAAATACACATTACCAGTTTTTGTCTTGAAGTTTGGGTTTAGGATATCTTGGGTAGGGCGTGGTATCAATAATTTTAATATTTCTGGGTGATTTAAGTATGGGAAATACTGAATTATCTGCTATAATTTGACAAGTTAATGACAGTTACATCACTTCATATTCCAAAATGATTATCAGCACTTGTTATTTCATTTTCTTCTTTCTAGTATTTTGTGATTCACATTTCATGGAACTACTGCTGTCATTCCCATTGAGTCCTTTTCTTTTAGAATTAAAGTTGCCTCTGGTCAGCTATGGTCTTCTTTAAGGTGAAATTGGAGGGTCTTTGTTTACTTATGGTGGACTAGAGGAGAGGAGAGGAGAGGAAAAGAGCTAAAAGGACAATTGCTGCAATATGGCGGATTTGGCACTAAAGATGTGGACCAACCAGGAAGTAATACGCTTTGATAAATGTGTAATGAAAAATTTACTTGCAGAGGAAACAAGGCTGGAAATGGCTGGGAGCCAAGAACATCTGTGTTCCTGGTATCCCAAATGTGTGGAAGCAGCAGATGTAACTGAATATATAATAGAAACCCTGGCACAATTCCTAATAATGTGGTAGGGAGCTCTGGATATTGCAGAAAGCTTTCCAAAACACCCTCACATGAAAAATACTGGGGAACTCCTAAGTAATATTACTAGCTATCTTGAGGAGAGATATTAAAGTGGCTCCAGACAATGAAGATGACTTGTTTACATAAGAGAAAGGAAAGTTACCCATTGCACACAACTGATAACACAACTCAGGAAATATATTGTGTATAAATATAATAATGCAATTACATTTCAGCATACATATGGAAGGAGAAGTACAAGATTCTTCACATATAATCTTTGCTTTAAATAGTTCTTCAACTTTTTATGGGCTCAGCCAATACTTCTAAGAATGACTGGATTGAGGAGGAATGAGGAATGAGAAAAGAGAATAAAATGTGAAATGCAGACTAAGAAAAGGCAGATAATAGCAGCTGATGTTTTGCTTATTCCATTACATTGAGATAATTTATTTTAAAGCTCTTATTAAATGAGTACCTGAGTAGGCGACAGTAGTTGGCATACTCTTAGTATAGTATATGTGCTTGGTGTTGACAAATATCACCTTTTTCTTAACTACCTTCTAGCTAGGACTAACTATCACAATTCTGATCAATGAGATGTAAGTGGAATTATGTTGGGTCAGGTTTTGTTTTCCTGATAAAAATGGATAGACCATGTTGGCATGCCCCTTAATCCTTTCTTCTTCCTGTCTGCAATGTAGACATGATGCTAATGATACAACAGCCATACTGTGATTATTAGGTGACAATAATAAGGATGAAAGTAGGCCGTTGAAACATGACACAGTGGAAGGACCTATATTGATTCCCTGATGGCCACTTGCCAACACTGGATGGCTATCTCTAGATTTTTGGTTATGTGAGAAAAAAAAGCCAATTTGCTTAAGCAACACTTGGACAGGATTTCTGATACTTGCTGCTGAATACTTTCCTAATGGATATGGTAGTTATAAATTATTAGTAATGCCAATACTGTACAAAATTTTAAAGTAAGTTTTCAGTACTCTTAGCCTTGCTTTTCTACATAATTTCCTCAGAGTCACTACTGTCAGTGCTATCTGTTTTCAACAAACACATCAATTATTTAGGACTCTAGTGTCCTCATCCACTCTATCCATTATATTTTCTTATTAAGATTTACAAAATGGGGCACCTATGTGGCTCAGTCAGTTAAGCATCCAACTCTTGATTTTGATTCAGGTCATGATCTTAGGGTTATGAGATTGAACCCCACAGGGGGTCTGTGTTGGTGTGAAGCCTGCTTGAGAGTCTCTCTCTCCCTCTCCCTCAGCCCTACCTCCCTTCATCCCCCTACCCCTGGGCTAGTGCGTACTCTCTCAAAAAAGTATTTAATAAAAAATATATTTCATTTAACAGTTATGTATTGTTAAAAGTGTGATCTTAATTCAAAACATCCTGCATGTTTCATATGACATGAAGTTTTGTAAAAAAGTGAGAGTGTTAATTGTGGAGTTTTAGTCATAAACTAGAAATGGGAGAACTTTGAAAGTGAATGGAGGGTGAATAGGAAAAAGTCTTTAGTAAGCCATATCACATACAAATTTCTGTTCTTGAGACAAATTTTGAATAAAGATTCTTACTTGGTTTAGATGGATCAGCTATATTAAAGTTTTCTTTTTTAATGTGTCTTTGTCATTTATTCTAAATTTCTTTTCTTGTCATTGTATTGAGGGTCACAATCAAACTTGTTTAAAATTATTATTATACTATAATATTCCCTTTATTCAAATGCTTAGAGAAGTCACCAAATTCCCTAGATAAAACAAGGTTCCAAGTATTGGTTGAACTCATAAGGTTACAAGTCTGATTGAGTGAAGGAGGAAAGGAAGGGTGAGTGGAAATGTTATGGACTGCCACACCATTGCGGGAGAATTCTGCAAAGCTGTTGGGGAGTTCTTCAGACAAAGTCAGCTATCAGAGGAGTCTCTCAGTATGAGGTTGCCTTGGTATTTCTATCAACTTAGTTACCATCTCTGAGCAGTCTTTGGAAAACATTGGCCTCAGTGATGGATTTCAGAGCTCAGCTTCTGTGGTTATTGGTTATTTATACTCCTATAGATGGAGGTTGGAAAGGTACATTCTCATGGCTACCAAAGTAGGTTGTAAAATACCAACTTCTAAATGAAATCATTTAAGAAATTTTTCTTAGAATTTTGAAAAAGCAGTCTAATGTATTTATTTACTATGGAATAATCTTTCAAAAATATACCCATGATGATAAACAAGAGTTTTAAGAAAGTGAAAGATTTTTCAAATCAATTGATTTCTCAACAATGCCTTTATTTCATTTTCTTCTTTTAGAATCATTTCTGATTTTAAGCAAAGCTATTTTTTAATTTTATTTTATTAAATTTATTTTTTTTATTTAAACATATAATGTAACCCCACCACCCTCTCCCAACCCCCCTCCCCTCCCACTCCCCTCAGTTTGTTTTATGACATTAAGAGTCTCTTTTGGTTTGTCTTCCTCCCAATCCCATCTTGTTTCATTTATTCTTTTCCTACCCCCTTAGCCCCCACCCCCATTGCATCTCCACTTCCTCATATTAGGGAGATCATATGATAGTTGTCTTTCTCCGATTGACTTATTTCGCTAAGCATAATACCCTCTAGTTCCATCCATGTCGTCGCAAATGGTAAGATTTCATTTCTTTTGATGGCTACATAGTATTCCATTGTATATATATACCACCTCTTCTTTATCCATTCATCTGTTGATGGACATCTAGGTTCTTTCCATAACTTGGCTATTGTGGACATTGCTGCTATAAACATTCGGGTACACGTGCCCCTTCGGATCACTATGTTTGTATCTTCAGGGTAAATACCCAGTAGTGCAATTGCTGGGTCATAAGGTAGCTCTATTTTCAATTTTTTGAGGAACCTCCATGCTGTTTTCCAGAGTGGTTGCACCAGCTTCCATTCCCACCAACAGTGTAGGAGGGTTCCCCTTTCTCCACATCCTCACCAGCATCTGTCATTTCCTGACTTGTTCATTTTAGCTATTCTGACTGGTGTGAGGTGGTATCTCATTGTGGTTTTGATTTGTATTTCCCTGATGCCCAGTGATGTGGAGCCCTTTTTCATGTGTCTGTTGGCCATCTGGATGTCTTCTTTGCAAAAATGTCTGTTCATGTCCTCTGCCCATTTCTTGATTAGATTATTTATTCTTTGGGTGTTGAGTTTGCTAAGCTCTTTATAGATTTTGGATACTAGCCCTTTATCTGATATGTCGTTTGCAAATATCTTCTCCCATTCTGTCAGTTGTCTTTTGGTTTTGTTGACTGTTTCCTTTGCTGTGCAAAAGCTTTTGATCTTGATGAAATCCCAATAGTTCATTTTTTCCCTTGCTTCCCTTGCCTTTGGCGTTGTTCCTAGGAAGAAGTTGCTGCGGCTGAGGTCGAAGAGGTTGCTGCCTGTGTTCTCCTCAAGGATTTTGATGGATTCGTTTCTCACGTTGAGGTCCTTCATCCATTTTGAGTCTATTTTCATGTGTGGTGTAAGGAAATGGTCCAACTTCATTTTTCTGCATGTGGCTGTCCAATTTTCCCAACACTATTTGTTGAAGAGGCTGTCTTTTTTCCATTGGATATTCTTTCCTGCTTTGTCGAAGATTAGTTGACCATAGAGTTGAGGGTCTATTTCTGGGCTCTCTATTCTGTTCCATTGACCTATATGTCTGTTTTTGTGTGCCAGTACCATACTGTCTTGATGATGACAGCTTTGTAATAGAGCTTGAAGTCTGGAAATGTGATGCCACCAACTTTGGCTTTCTTTTTCAATATTCCTTTGGCTATTCAAGGTCTTTTCTGGTTCCATATAAATTTTAGGATTATTTTTTCCATTTCTTTGAAAAAATTGGTTGGGATTTTGATAGGCATTGCATTAAATGTGTAGATAGCTTTAGGTAGCATAGACATTTTCACAATATTTATTCTTCCAATCCATGAGCATGGAACATTTTTCCATTTCTTTGTGTCTTCCTTAATTTCTTTCATGAGTACTTCATAGTTCTCTGAGTATAGATTCTTTGCCTCTTTGGTGAGGTTTATTCCTAGGTATCTTAATGTTTTGGGTGTAATTGTAAATGGATTGACTCCTTAATTTCTCTTTCTTCTGTCTTGTTGTTGGTGTAAAGGGCACATACCTCAATATTATCAAAGCCATCTATGAAAAACCCACTGCAAGTATCATTCTCAATGGAGAAAAACTGAGAGCTTTTCCGCTAAGGTCAGGAACATGGCAGGGATGTCCGTTATCACCACTGCTATTCAACATAGTACTAGAAGTCCTAGCCTCAGCAATCAGACAACAAAAAGAAATTAAAGGCATCCAAATTGGCAAAGAAGAAGTCAAACTATCACTCTTTGCAGATGATATGATACTATATGTGGAAAACCCAAAAGATTCTACTCCAAATCTGCTAGAACTTGTACAGGAATTCAGTAAAGTGTCAGGATATAAAATCAATGCACAGAAATCAGTTGCATTTCTTTACACCAACAAAAAGCAAAGCTATTTTTAAAAAGCTAGGAAAGAAGAATATCTCAAGTTGTGATGATTTACTCTAGATAAAGATGTATTCATTTATTAAATGTTTATTGAACACCTTCTATGTATTGAGTATTTTTCTATTTGCTAAGGGTATAACGCTGAACAGAAAAATGAAATATCTCAACTGTAGAGCTTACATTTGTTATGGTGATCAAAGAATGGTTAGGTATTTTTTTGATCAGAAAAGGCTATGCCTTTGATTTTTAAACTTCAGCATACAACAAAATCACCTGGAGGACATGTTAAAACACAAATTACTGAGGCACAGCCCCAGAGTTTCTGATCCAGTCAGTAGGTATAGAATAGAGGCAACTCACACTACTGTGAAGTCCCAGAATATGAAAATGGATAAATGGAATATTTTGTGAACATTACTTTCTCTACCACAGTTGTGATGGGTAGAGAATAAAGAATAAAATTGAATAACTATTAAACTATATAAATACAGGCAAAGACACTTGGTCAAACAATTTAGTTATCATTAATATCAACTCAAATGAAGACAAGGAAGACATATTTTTTCAGTATTGTGGATAACATAGTTAGAAGAAATAGTTAAGATATTCATTAACATCTGAAATTATAGACCAAAACCAGATGACAAAATTCACTTGTAGTCACACATTCAGTTTTTTTTTTTTAAAGAACCATCAAATCTAAGATTCAAAATATATTCATTTACTCATTTAACAACTACTTATTTAGTAACTAGTATGTGCTAAGCATGAATTTGTGTCAGGGGTACATTTGTTATTTATTTGCTCCCTGGATTTATTGAGATATTATTGACATATAGCATATGTAAGTTTAAGGTATACAATATGATGATTTGATACATGTATATGTCATGAAATGATGATCACAATAAGATTAGTTAACTCCAAACCTTCATATAATTATACTTTTTTTTTTATAGTAACATAAGTTTTTTTGTGGTAAATTTAAGATTTATTCTCTTAACAATTTTCAAGTATATAATAAATACAGTTCTGTTAATTATAGTCACATTAGATCCCCAGACTATATTCATCTTATTGGTAGAAGTTTATACTTGTGATCAATGTCTTCCCTTTCTCACCCCCCTCCAATAACAGGCAACCACATTCTACTCTCTATGAATTTGGCATAAAATTAAAAGTTTCCAGATATAAATAAGAACATACAGTATTTGTCTTTCTATGTCTCACTTAATTCATTTAGCATAATGTTAAATTTTCTTTATCCATTTATCCATCATTGAACACTTAGATCATGTCTTGGTTATTGTGAATAATATTACAATGAACAGGACAGTGCAGATTTGTCTTTGATTTCTTATTTCATTTCTGTAGATAAAAAAGCAGAAGTGGGATTACTGAATCATATATGGTAGTTCTACTTATAGTTTTTTGAGGAACTCTATACTGTTTTCCATAGTGGTTGTATCAATTTACATTTTCATCAATAGTGCACAGGATTTGTTTTTTTGTTTTTTTTTTTAAATCGTAGCCTCACCAAAGCTTGTTGTCTCTTGTCTTTTGATGATAGCCATTCTAACAGGTGTGAGATAATATCTCATTGTGTTTCATTTTTCTGACTCTGTATAATTCTGCTTAGTTTTTCCTCCCCTCTTATATAATATCTTGAACACAAATTCTTGAGTTGGAAATATTTGTGAACTATCTTTCCTTCCCACTAGACTAGCTTCTTGAGGACAGTTCTGAACCATGTTAATATGGTCATTTATAATTTATTAAATGAAATAACACTAATTAGCATGAGGGAAATGTTAAAAAAACAGATATTATGATTTTTCATAAGACTTACACATGACAACAGAACATTATTTCACTAAACATGTAACCCTGTTTAGGGTGGGGAGGTTAGAAATTAACACAAGATTATTTTTGGTGTGTGTTTTTTTTGATTATCTGATTCTTTTTAAAATTGAAGTATAATTAATAACAGATATTAGTTTCAGGTGTACAATATTGTCAGCCAACAATTCTATACATTACTCAGTGCTCATATTGACAAATGTACTTAATCCCCTTTATCTATTTTACCCACCCTCTACCCACCTCTCCTCTGTCAACCCATTTTATTTTCTGTGTTTAAGAGTCTTTTTTCTTGTCTCTTTTTGTCTTTTTGTTTGATTTATTTCTTAAATTCCACATCTGAGTGAAATCATATGATAGTTGTCTTTATCTGTTTGACTTATTTCATTTAGCATGATATATTCTACGTCCATCCATGTTGTTGCAAATGGCAAGATTTTATTCTTTCTTATGGTTGAGTAATATTCCATTATATAGATCCATTCATCTATCAATGGACAAGATTTCCACATTTTGGCTATTGTAAATAATACTGTGATAAACATAGGGGTATAAATATCTTTTTGAATTAGTGTTTTTGTTTTCTTCATATAAATATCCAGTAGTGAAATTATTAGGTATGGTAATTCTATTTTTAATTTTTTGAGGAAAGTCCATATTACTTTCCCCAGTGTTTGCACCAGTTTGTGTTCCCACCAATAGTGTATGAGAGTTCCTTTTTCCTCTACATTCTCATCAACACTTATCATTTTTTGTCTTTTTGATTCTATCCATTCTGACAAGTATAAGGTGATATCTCACTATGGTTTTGACTTATATTTTTCAATTAAATTAAATTTAATATTTTTTATTAAATTCAATTAGCCAAAATATAGTACATCCTTTGTTTCAGATGTAGTGTTTAATAATTCATCATTTGATATAACACCCAGTGCTTATCATATCACGTGCCCTCATTAATGCCTATCACCCAGTGATTTACATTTCCTTGTTGATTAGTGATGTTGAGCATCTCTTCATGTGTTTGTTATCTATCTGTATACCTTTTTTGGAAAAATGTCTATTCAGGTTTTCTTCTCATTTTTAATTAGATTATTAGTATGATTATTTTGGTGTTGAATTTTATCAGTTTTATAATATATTTTGGACATTAACATTCTACTGGATATATCAATGGCAAACATTTTCTTCCATTCAGAATATTGTCTTTTTGTTTTGTTTTGTTTTTGATGGCTTCCTTCTTTCACTGTGTAAAAGCTTTATTTTGGTGTAGTCCTAATAGCTTACTTTTGCTTTTGTTTCTCTTGCCTCAGGAGACATAGCTAGGAAAATGTTGCTAAGGCCAATATCAAATAAATGACTGCCTATGTTTTCTTCTAGAAGTTTTATGGTTTCAGCATTCACATTTTGATCTTTAATCCATTTCAAGTTTATTTTTGTGTATGGTATAAGCTAGTGGTCCAGATTCATTCTTTTGCCTCTAGATGTCTAGTTTTTAGCACCATTTGTTGAAAATACTGTCTCTTCCCCATTGCATATTCTTGTCTCCTTTGTCACAGATTAATTGACCATATAAGTATGGGTTTATTTCTGGTCTCTCTATTCCGTTCTGTTGATCTGTGTGTCTGTGTTTGTGCCAGTACCATACTGTTTTGATTACTACAACTTTGTAGTTTATCTTAAAATCTGGGATTGTGATACCTCCAGCCTCATTCTTCTTTCTCAAAATTGGCTTGGCTATTTGGGATTCTTTGTGTTTCCATACAATTTTTAGTATTATTTGTATTTGTATTTACTATTATATATCACTGTGGTTTCAAATTGTCTTTCTTTGATGATTTAGTGATGTTTAGTATCTTTTCATGTACCATTTGTATGTCTCTTTGGAAAAATGTCTATTTGGTCCTCTGGCCACTTTTAAATCGAATTGTTTATTTAATTATTTATTTGTTTTTGCTATTGAGTTATTTGAGGTTTTTTTTTTTTAATGTATACATTTTGGATATTAACTCTTTTAGATAGATGTTTTGCAAATATTTCCTACTGTGTGTAAGTTGCCTTTTCAATTTGCTGATTGTTTCTTCTTCAGTGCAAAAGCATTTTCAGTTTGATGTATTCCCATCTGTTTATTTTTGCTTTTATTATTTGCACTTTGGCTATCACATCTAAAAACATTGTTCCCAAGACCAATGTCAAGGAACTTTTCCCCTGTGTTTTATTCTAGTAGTTTTGAACTTTTGGGTCTTATATGTAAGTCTTCAATTCCTTTTGAGTGAATTTTTGTGAATGGTATGAGATAGAGATTCAGTTTTATTATTTTGCAAGTGTGCATATTTTCCCAACACCGTATATTAAATAAACTATCCTTGACCCACTGAATATTCTTAGTTCCCTTATCAAATATTAGTTGACTGTAGACATGTGGGATTATTTCTGGGCTCTTTGTTCTGTTCTATTGGGAGATGTGTTTGTTTTTATGGCACTCCCATAATATTTTGATTACTATAGCTTTGTCATATAGTTTGAATATAGTTTGTGTTGCTTTCAATTTTGTTCTTCATTCTAGTGATTTCATTGGCTCTTCTTGTTTTTCTGTTATTCCTTAGGATTGTTTGTTTTATTTCTGTGGAAAAGGCTATTGGGATTTTGATAGGGATTGCATGGAATTTATAGGTAGCATGAAATTTTAAAAATTTTATCCTTCTAATCGATTAACATGGGATATCTTTTCATTTATTTGGATCTCCAATTTCTTTAATTTTTAAAGTAATTATTAGTGTATAGATCTTTACCTCCTTGGTTAAAGTTATTCCCATGTTTTTGATTCCATTGTAAATAGAATTGTTTTCCTCATTTCTTTCTCAGGTACTTTGTTGTTAGTGTACAGAAACACAACTGATTTTGTATGTTGATTTTGTATTTGCAACTCTACTCAATTTATTGATTAGTCCTAATAGTTTTTTGGTGGAGTCATTAGGATTTTCTATATATAAGATCCTATCATCTGCAAGACAGGCAATTTTATTTGTTATTTTCAGATTTAGATGACATTTGTTTCTTTTTCTTGGCTAACTGCTCTAACTAGGATTTCAAATATTATATTCAATAAGAGTGGTGAGACTGGGCATCCTTGTTTTGTTTCTGATCTTAGAGGGAAGACTTTCTAACTTTCACCATTGAATATGATGTTAGGTATGGGTTTGCCAAAAATGACCTTTGTTATGTTGAAGTAAGTTTCCTCTATCCCCAGGTTGTTGAGAGTTTTTTTTTTTTTTTTTTAAGATTATTTATTTATTTATTTGACAGAGAGAGAGAGAGAGAGATCATAAGCAGGCAGAGAGACAGGCAGGGAGAGGGGGAAATAGGATCACTGCTGAGCAGAGAGCCTGATGGGAGGTTCTATCTCAGGACCCTGAGATCATGACCTAAGCCAAAGGCAGAGGCTTACCCCACTGAGCCACCCAGGTGCCCCAGGAATTTTTATAATGAATGGATATTAAATTTTGTCAAGAGCTTTTTCTGAGCTTACTGAGATAATTTTATGATGTTTCAAATCTTTTATTCTATAATAATGGAGTTTCACATTTATTGATATCTATATGTTGAACCATCCTTGCGCCTCAGGGATAAATCTCCCTCATCATGGTGTATTATCCTTTTTAAATATGCTGAATTTGGTTTGCCAGTATTTTCTTGAGAAATTTTGTATCTATAATCATCAGGGTTATTGGCCTATAATTTTTAAAATATACAGTGTCTTTATCTGACTTTGGTATCAGGGCAATGCTGATATGAGTATGAAAGTATTCTCTACTTTTCAATTTTTGGAAAAGCTTGAAAATCATCTGATGCTAGTTCTTCTGTAAATGTTTGCTAGAATTTACTAGTGAAACTGCCAAACCCTAGGGTTTTCTTTATTGGGAGGTTTCTTTTTTTTTTTTTTTTTAAGATTTTCTTTATTCATTTGACAGACAGAGATCACAAGTAGGCAGAGAGGCAGGCAGAGAGAGAGAGGATGGGAAGCAGGCTCCCTGCCAAGCAGAGAGCCCAATGTGGGGCTTGATCCCAGGATCCTGGGATCATGACCTGAGATGAAGGTAGAGGCTTTAACCCACTGAGCAACCCAGGTGCCCCGGCATATCATTCTTTAAAGTAATAGTATCTTATGATTCCTTTAATTTCTTTCTTTCTCTCTCTCTCTTTCATTCTTTCTTTTGAAAGAGAGGATATGTGAGTAGGGGGAGGGGAAGAGGAAGAGAGAATCTTAAGCAGGATCCGTACACATTTTAGAGCTCTGTGTGGGACTCAATTTCATGACCCTGAGAGTATTACCTGAGCTGAAATCAAGAGTTGGTTGCTAAACCAAAGGGGCCACCAAGGTGCTCCACTTCTTCTTATTTCTGTGGTATGTCTCCCAGTTCATATCTATTTTATTTATTTGAGACTTTTCTCTTTAAGTTAATTTGTCTCCAGTTTTGTCAATTATGTTTATCTTTTAAAAAACCAGGTATTTTTTGAGAGGGGGCACCTGCTTGGCTCAGTCTGTAGAATATACAATTCATGATCCTGGGGTCATGAGTTCAAGCCCCATGTTGGACATAGAGCTTACACTAAACAAACAAACAAACAAAAACAAAAAAAACCCTGAACAACAACAAAACAAACAGCTCTTAGTTTTGTGATATTTTCTATTGTTTTTCTTGTCTCTATTTCATTTATTTCTGCTCTGAGCTTTGTTACTTCTGTTCTTCTGATATCTTTGGGCTTAGTTTGTAATTCTTTTTGTATTTCTTGAGGTGTAAAGTTATGCTTTTTTTGGTGATCTTTATTTTTTCTTAATGCAGGCATTTATCATTATATACTTCCCTCTTGGAACTGTTTTTGCTGAATCCCATATGTTTTGGTATACTATGTTTCCATTTCATTTGTTTCAAGATATTTTTTGATGTTCTTTTTGATTTCTTCTTTAACACATTGATTGTTCAAGAGTGTGTTGGCTAATTTCCATACCTATGTGAATTTTTCCAGTTTTCCTCCCGTTACTGATTTCTAGTTTTATACCATTGTTCTTTGAAAAGATGTTTGATATGATTTCAGTCTTCTTAAAATTGTTAAGGCTAGTTCTGTGACCTAACATATGATCTATCCTGGGAATGTTTCATATGCACTTGAGAAGAATGTATATTTTGCTACTGGTGGGTGGAATAGGCTATACAGGTTTATTAGGTCCACGTGGTCTAAGTATAGTTCATATTCAATATTTCCATATTGATTTTCTGTCTGGATGACCTATCTGTTGTTGAAAGTGGTATATTGTCTGTTATTATTATTATATTGTTGTCTATTTCTCCCTTCAGAATTATTAGTATTTGCTTAACTTACTTGCTTCAAGTTGGATATATATGTATTCATAATTGTAGTAGTCTCTTGATGAATTGACCCCTTTATCATTACATGATGATTTTCTTTGTCTCTTTTTTTTCCTTTCCCTTCCTTCCTTTCTTCCTCCCTCATTCTCTCCCTCCCTCCCTCTTTCTTTCCCCTTCTTTCCTTCCTTCCTTCCTTCCTTCCTTCCTTCCTTCCTTCCTTCCTTCCTTCCTCCTTCTTTCCCTCCCTCCCCCTCTCTCTTTCTTTCCCTTCTTTTTTCTTTCTTTCTTCCTTTCTTTCTTTCTTTCTTTCTTTCTTTCTTTCTTTCTTTCTTTCCTCTTGTGTATAATTTAGTGATTCAACACTTATACAACACCTGGTGCTCATCACAAGTGTACTCCCTAATCCCCATCACCTGCTATCTCACCCCCCCACCCAAATATGGTAACCAACAGTTTGTTCTCTATAGTTAAGTTATAGTTAAGGCAGCATATAGTTGGGTCCTGTTTTTTAATTTATTCAACCATTTTATGCCTTTATCTTGGAAAATTATATCTATTTATATTTAGAGTAATTATTGATAGGTTAAGAAGTTACTAATGCCATCTTATTAATTAATTTCTATTTTTCCTTTTCTTTCTTTCTTTCTTCCTCTTTTATTGTCTTCCTTTGTGAATTGATGATTCCCTATAATATATACTTTGATTTCATTCTTTTTATCTTTTGCACATCTACTGTAGGTTTTTGCTTTGTGGTTACTCTGAGGCTTACATAGAACATCTTGTGCATTTAATAATCTATTTAAAGCTAATTACAAATTAACTCTGATCTCATATAAAAACTTTTATTGTCCCTATATTTTATGTTTTTGATGTCACAATTACCTCTTTTTTTATTGTGCATCCATTAACAAATTTTTATAGCTGTAGTTATTTTTAAAACTTTTCTCTTTTAAAAACTGTTATACTGGGACGCCTGGGTGGCTCAGTTGGTTAAGGGGCTGCCTTCAGCTCAGGTCATGATCCCAGCGTCCTGGGATTGAGTCCCACATCGGGCTCCTTGCTCAGCAGTGAGCCTGCTTCTCCCTCTGCCTCTGCCTGCCACTCTGTCTGCCTGTGCTCGCGCGCGCTCTCTCTCTCTAACAAATAAATAAATGAATGAATGAATAAATAAATAAATAAATAAAATCTTTAAAAAAAAAAAACTGTTATACTAGGGGCACCTGGGTGGCTCAGATGGTTAAGCGTCTGCCTTTGGCTCAGGTCATCATCCCAGGGTCCTGGAATTGAGCCCCATGTCAGGCTTCCTGCTTGGTGGGGAGCCTACTTCTCACTCTCCTTCTACTGCTCCCCCTGCTTGTGCTCTCTTGGTCTTTCTGACATATAAGTAAATAAAATCTTAAAAAAAATAAATTGTTATATTAGAGTTAAGTGATTAGCACACCATCATGTTACAGTATTAGAGTGTTTCAAACTTGACTATATGATTATCTTTACTAGTATGTTTTATATTTTCATGTTTCTAATTAAGATTCCTTTATTTCAATTTGAAGAATTCCTTTATTTCTTGTGATGCAGGTCTAGTGGTGATGAATTTCCTTAGCTTTTGTTTGTTTGGTGAAAGTTTTTTTCTTTCTTTGTCACCTTCTCTGGAAAACAAGCTTGCTGGCTAAAATATTCTTACTTAGCCGGCTTTGTTTGTTTTAAAATTTCAACACTTTGGTTATATCATCCCACTCTTTTCTGATTTGTAAGGTTTCTGCTGAGAAATATATAGATGTCCTTATAGAGATTCTCTCATTTGTACATTTTTTTTCTTTTGCTGTTTTTAAAATTCTCTCTATGCTTTTGATTTCAAACAGTTGTAATATGATGTGTTTTGGAGATTATTTTGAGTTGAAATTTTGGGGTGACTTATTAGCTTCTTGATCTTGGATGTCCAAATTCATTGGGAAGTTCTCAGTCATTATTTCTTTAAAGTAAGCTTTCTGCCTCTTCTTTCCTTCCTTCCTTCCTTCCTTCCTTCCTTCCTTCCTTCCTTCCTTCCTTCCTTCCTTCTTCTCCTTCTGGGACTGTAATTATACCTAAATTTTTTTTTTCCTTTAATGGTATACCATTATTCACATAGGCTTTCTTCAGTCTTTCATATTTTTTTTTCTCCTCTGACTGGATGATTTCAAATGACACAAGCTTACTATTCCTACTTCTGCTTAGTTGAGTCTTTTGTTGAAACTCTCTATTAAATTCTTCAGTTCAGTCATTGTATTCTTCAACTCTGGAATTTCTGATTTATTATTATTATTGCTACTGTTATTATTGGTTTCCATTTCTTTGTTGAAATTGTCATTTTGTTCATGAATTGTTTTCCTAACTTCATTTAGTTGCCTAGTTATGTTTATGTAGTTAAGTTTACATGTTTATAATTTTATATATATAAGTATATAATTATATACCTAGTTACATTTATAATTATATGTTTATATAATTCACTGAATTCCTGTAAGAGGATTATCCTGAATTCTTTGTCAGGCTGTTTATCAATCTTCAGTTCTTTAGGATCAGTCAGTGAAATTTTGCTAGTTTCTTCTGGTGGTGTTATGTTTTCTAGATTATTTGTGATCCCTGTGGCCTTATATTGATATCTACACACTGGATGAAGTGGGTACCTTTTCCAGTCATTATAGACTCACTTTAGCAGGCAAAGCTCTTTATAGGCCAACCTATCCAGAGATTCTGGGTGGACTATCTGGTGCTGTCTCTAGGCAGGATTTTGCTGAAATCTTTCAGTAGAGAGGTTTGGTGCCTTGGTCAGCAAGTGGGCAGGCCTGAGGCTTGGGTACATGGCTACCAACCTGTAGCCTGTATCTGCAGGGTTGGGTTTGGAGCCTGGGTTCACTGGGTGGACCTGTAATTGAGTTTATAGTGTTGCATCTTGGAACTGGAGTGCAGGTACAGACCTGGATCCTGGGTTCACATGGACCAAATAAGTGCTGGGAAACTCTGGGATGGGCCTGGTGTTCAGTTACAAGGGGGTCATTTTAGTCCTGGGATGGGGCAGGAAACTGATTTTGCAGCAGAGCGCCTACAGACTGGGTCCACAGAGGTCAGCCTAGTGCTAGGGTGAGCCTTGAGGGTGTGGTTGTGAGTCAGCCATCCTATAACTTGGAGATTTGGAGGCCTACTAGGAGGTTAGTCCAGAACAGGAGACCAAAATTTTGGGAACTGGTCTTGAGGCTGGGACTATTAGGACTGGCCTAGAGCTGGATTGGGCTGCAAAACTGGTTTAAAGTCTGGTCTGGAGTTTAGGTTTGCAGGGACAAGCCTGGAGTGGGGAGATGTGGGCCTGGGACAATGGGAACTGCCCTGGTGCTGGGGTGATTTGAAATCCTGGGTCTGTGATAGTAGCCTGGTGGTGAACCTGGCCAGAAACCTGGGTTTGTCAATGTCTGCTGGAACCATGGATTATTGGAATATGTCAAGATCTTGGGGCCATGTGGCTACAGGAACTGACTGGCACAGGATGAGCAGAGGGCTAGATTTGTGGGAGCCTGCTGGTAGTCTGGGGCCATGAAAGCCAACTGGGGTCACTGCAGCCAGAAGGCACTGGAATAAGCTTGGTATCTGGGTTTGTAGGAGCCTACAGTGAGTCACTTAGGTCCATAAGTGTTGACTTGGTGTTGGGACAGCTCAGCTCTGGGGTTTGTGGAGAAGTCAGGGCACTTGCTTCACTCTCCTTCTCTCATAAGAAAGTTGTCTCTCTCTGTATTGGGTTGCCCAGGCTTTGGAGAAAGTGAAGGTGGTAATCTGATTCCATCTTTCCTACCCTCCTCAAGGGGTCTTTTCTTATTTCTGTGCTTTGCTCAGGTGCAACAATACACCAAGTGGAGTCCTTAGCTCTTTTGAGTGTATTTTCATGCACAAATCATTGCTCAAATTGATATTTTGGGGTGGTAGGTGGGGACTAACACTAGAAATTTCTTTGCTGCCATTTTGCTTATGTCTTCAATAGGAGATTTAGGTATGTTCTTATTTGCAAGAATTTTCCTTAGTCAAAGACACAATGGGGTCCAAGTATCACAAAGCCATTCAGAAGCTAATGTTCTTATAGGTCACATTAAAAAAATATGACTATAGATAACAAATTTAGGATAATGGCTCTGCTGTTAGACTGTAACACATATAGAACATTGTTTTCAATTCTGGATACCCCCAAAGAAGGGGGTGATACAACAGAAGAACACAGAGGTACAATCAGTATGGTAAGGGTTCTGAAACGCATTGGAAAAACTGAAATGATTACTGTAAATTGGGGAATTTCAGCATTAAAAAACAAAAACAAGCAAAATTAAAAATGTATAACCATGACATAATAATTTTCAAATACTTGAAAAGGTTTCAAGTAGAAGAAATAAACTTCTTATTGTCTTCTCCAAAGGATAATATTAGAAGAGATAAAAATAATGGGGAGGAAGATTACTGCAAATTGGAAAGCTTACTGCAAATTACTGATAGATGATAAAGAAATATTTTCTGAGAGTTAAGCCACCTAAAAAGGAATGTACTGAACCATCTTTTTAGATAACTGTCCCACTGGATAAACCTTTGCTGTAGGGAAGGAGAGTGAGTTTCATTTACCTTTGAAGACTCAAGACACTAAACATAGATTCTCCTTATGAATATCCATTTAATGAATAAATTAATTTTATATTGCTCAAATATCCTCTGAATTTAAATTCCTATACTAGAATATATGCACACTACTTGTGAGAGCCCTCCTCCATTCTCTAGTTGCATTGCCTTACATGGGCATGTAGGACAAAGTGTCCGACTGGGCTAGGGAATAAGCACATGCTGACTACTCAGGAAAGAGCACTGCAGATACCCCACTCCTAGTAAGGCAAACTGGGACTAAAGACACTACAAGCTCAGAATGTTAAAGCAAGTCTGGGGGACATTTTATCTCTTAGAGGCCAGCACTCCCATATATCCATTATGGAGATTATGGCTCATGAAAGGATATAAAAATGATTATTTTTTCTTCTAGTCTCTATTGGATGTGAAGCATAAGCTTAGGTTGCTGCAGCTAGTCTCAGAAATTGATTCAAAGGGTTACTTATGCTTTCAGGACATAATCCTCTGAAACAGTTCTAGCATCAGTTTTTGCTATTGTGAGCTGTCTATTATTTGGTTTTCTGTCAACCAGACAAGATGTCAAGTCATGTTTCCTTGCTTCAAATTGCTGCGTATTATCTATCCCCTGGTGAACTTCTTTTCCACATGTTCATATTTAAGTAGGAATAGAGGTGAATACATAAAGTTGAATGCTTGAATTGTTTTTAAAAGGCCAATTCAGAATATTTTAAAAAGTATTTTAGTGTGTCAAATGTGAATTGACACACAGTATTTTGCTCACAGCAAGCTGAAAAATCTTCAGAATATGAACTTTTTATATGACTTAGTAACTAACAATTCAAAAAGGTAAACCTGACTGTTTTGTAATGAATGTTTTTGGAAACACATTTTAAATCTATTCTTCACCCAACAAGCTTAGATTTGCATGTCTTGGGCATTATCTTTTCTCCATTTGGCAAGCATAGCTGCAGACAACATTTCCACTTGTCAAAGAGTTTCTTTGTTGGTAAAACTTTACTCACTTTTTAGTGAGAGAGTGATGTTTTTGAAAAGAAATCCTAAAAGGGTTTTAAGCTGCTTTGTTACAATGCTGGAGTTTATCATTAGTACTCATTATCTGTGTATTCAGCAGGGATGCATTTATGTTTAGGATAAATAATTTCATTTTGTTCAAATATAGTTTTGACAATTATTTAAGAATAGCCAATTCTCAATTTCTCAGAGTAATGTAGAAAAGCCCAGTCATGCATTAGCCACATAATGTATTAGAATATGTAGATTAGGCAGTTACAGTAATTAGCATATGCATCTTTCAAGGTGGAAACTAATGTTCTGCAGTTTTGTTCCGCTATAACTGGAAAGTGCTGAGATCTCAAGCAGTTATAACCATCAGTGTTATAAATGCAGCAAAATATATTTATTTTCAAAAGAATACAAAAGTAGTGTCAAATAAAATAGAAAAAACAGTTCTTAAAAAATCATTGTTTATCTACTCTTTTTATTTGCTTGTCTTGCACACAGCTGCTGGTAGGGTTTGGTGGGTGATAAAGCAAGTAGGAGGATAAGTAGAATCATCATTAACTCAGACACAGAGGTAGTGGTACAGTTCCTTGTGAATGAGAGAACAGGGAAGCAGGAAATAAGATGGGTACATAAGGTAGGGACAGGGAAATTGAATGATCTGGGAGTGAATGGAAGGAGTAAGTGAATAACAAGGGAAGAAAGACAGTAAGAGTCACTGAGTATTATGTACGGATTCCTATACAGTACTGGATATTTATGTTCATGAACTTATTACATACCAATATCAACCCTTTAAAGTAGATAGCATTCTCTTCCATTTGTAGATAAGAAAACCAAGACTCAGAAAGATTAGAGAACTCACCATGACTACACAACTGTTTGGACAACTTAGATTAGTTTTGATACCTATGAGGGATCAAAACAGAAATGGTAAGTAGGCAGTTGATTATATAGTTGGGAGTTAAGGGAAGAGATAAGGGCCGGAGGTAGAAATTTGGGAGATACCAAATTAAAGTGCCTAATTATGTCCTATGTCTTGATGAAATCACTGAAGACAGAGTAGATATAGACAAGAGACCATGAACTATAGCTCTTTCACTGAGTTCTGATGATGATTAAGCAATTCTGTGTAAGTGTGGCCATGGCTTGATGGCATGAGGATCCTTATTATAAATATGTGGAAGATTTCATTTTTTAAAGTGCTTCTACCTAAGCCCTCTCCCCCTTTTCCCTGCTAAAGAGAGAAATACAAGGAAGGTGAATACCGTTATAGCCCACTTTGTGTTTGGGAGATGTGAGGGCTGGTGATGAGCAAAAGACTCCGGTATGAGGTTTGGTGTCAAAAAATTGTTTTCACTGTGATGTGAGTAGGAACTAGTTATTAATGCAAAATTTAGGGATAATGAAAAAAATGAGGGAAAATAAAGGTGACACAAAATAGGGCATTATTATCAAGGCACAAATATAGTCAAAACTGAAAAAAGAACTTACTGGATGAAATATTAAGAACATATAAATAACACACTTAGTAAGAAAATATTTGTAGTATGTTGTGTGACTCAGTATGAGAAAGAGAAATCAAGAAATAAGCCAGCTCTTCTCAGTATGACCCTATTACAGCTATGTCTCTGAGCCTGGTCTCTGCACTTGATCAAACAACTTGAAAAATAGGGAGGGAAATAGGTAAGACAAACAAAACTGTGTCTTGTGAGTTAAGACAAATTAATTATGGTATATAACATAACAAGACATTTCACATAACAGGACGTTTAATATTGTTTTTGAAGGGCTAAATTAATCAGGGTATTAAATAATTATTCTCCATATTACTAGAAAGTAGGCTCACATTGCATGAAGTCAGAGTCAGGTTTAAAGAAAAGGTACTTTCTAGGAGCCGTTTGGCAAATTTGTAGCATGTGATATTTGATAGGCCTGTCCTGAAGTACCCAAAGTAACACATTCAATAGAGTTTTATTTGTCTAATTTCCTTGTCCTTGTTCATCTTTGAGGGTCTCCATTCTTAGTTGTTACTCTTTTCCCCAGATCCTTTACTCTGTGTCTAGATTTTGCTCACATAGGCTCTCAACTAATTTCTTCTAAGAAGTTGACTCTTAGGTTATTAGAAAGAGACAATGAATAGCAAAGAACTGGAGCAGAAGACAGAAATCATATATCCAGTCTTGGCTCACATGAACTTTCTGTGCCTTGGTTTTTTTTAACTACAAAATAAGAGAGATGTATTAGACTCTCTAAGGTTAAATTAGATCTCCAGGGTCATGCCAGCTCTAAGATGATTTGACTGCATTCTTTGTGTTGTGAAATTTTACACAGTTTTTGCCTTTAGAGGTAGAAGTGTTATGACTTCTGGTGGTAAAGGCTGTAAGAGAAGGTTTTCTGAAAAAAGTACTGTGGAAAATATTGAGACTGTCAGAGAAATTCTGTAGGGATTCTACTGTGCAGGCCAACCATAACATATTGTCATCTTTTACTCTTTTTCTTTCTTAATTTTTCAGGCTTGTCCATTCTGCTTCCTAAGGGCATCTCATTCATCCTTCCTTTCTTCCTGCTGCTACTGCCCTTGTTAAAATCCTCTGTCACTTAAACTACTATAAAATAGTCCTTTTAGAATTCTTGTCCCTATGTTAAACTTTCTCCAATCTCTTTGTTATACATATAGAGTGATTTTCCTCAACTTGGGTCTTAATCATTACATATTTCTGCTCAAAAAGTTTTAATGCCTTTTCATTGTCTGTAAAGTCCAAAATTCTTACTAAGACAATTAAGACCCTAAAAAATATTTCCAACCTGTTCCATGATCTTGGTTCTACTACTATCCTCATCTCTGAAAATGATGTAGACTCAAAAATCACTGTTTTTGGTGATGGCGTTCCTACTATATGGATTAGTCCCCCTCCTTCCTCATTTCTTTCTGTCAAAATCTCACACTTATTTTTTTAATCTCAACCCAGCCACCTCCTCTGTGAAGTATTTTACAACTGGATTAATCTTTCACAACACTGTATTTTTACGTATATTATAGAATAGGACTCATTCTAATTTTTATTACTGTTTGTATTTTGTCTCCCAAAAGATTCTTTAAGCTCTATGACTTGGAACCTAAGGGTATTATCCATCTCTGAATTCCCCCAAAGTGTCTTATATCTACACAGATAGACATTGTATATATGCTTTTGGACCAAATTCTCTTCAAGAACGAAAAAATTGTTGTAGGCAGAAATAGTCACTTGACTGGCAAGTGTTGTGATAATGGTCTTGGGGAGAGTAAAATGCAGTTTAAGTGGAGCACAAGGGGTTACAAGAATGAACTAGCACATGTGGAAATAAAGGAAGGTGTGATGAGCAGAGAAGAATCACAACTGATCAAGAAACAGTGAGAATGACTCCAGAATCCCCTGGAGATAAATGAGGTTAAGCAAAACTTCAATTATAGAAGATGAGGATATAGTCCTTTTTCCTGTACAAAGAGACTTCTTAGATATGTAGGGAAGACACTTATTTCAACTGGCTGGGCACTGATGTTGAGAAGCTTTCAGTTTCTGAGTATGTTCAGGGGCGTCTCCTACTGAAAGAGAGAAGATGAGATTCACTGGGGCTTCAGGAGAAAATAGTCTAGTATAAGGAGATGATGTCTTTCCGATAATGTAAGAAAAACTAAAAAAAGCTGAAGAAACTGAAGTATCCTTCTACACAGTTTAAGGAAAATAATGTGCTGAGTCATGTTCCAGGTTGCTCATGTTTGAGGCTCTTCATGCTGTTGGCAACATGAAGACTAACAGTCATGTGTATGTCTTGTAAGTGTTAAACTTCCTCCTAATAATATTTCTAGCATACTTCATGTTTAATGAGTATTTAGAAAGACAGAATTCCAGGACAATTTCCTCTTATCTTGTACTACATCTATGGGGTACTGGCCTCTGAGCAGCTAGTCTTGTCATTCATTCAAGAAATGTTGAATACTGGAGTGCCTGGGTGACTCAGTGGGTTAAGCCCCTGCCTTCGGCTCAGGTCATGATCTCAGGGTCCTGGGATTGAGCCCCGCATCTGGCTCTCTGCTCAGCAGGGAGCCTGCTTCACCCTGCCTCTCTGCCTGCCTCTCTGCCTACTTGTGATCTGTCCTTCTTTGTCAAATAAATAAATAAAATCTTTAAAAAAGAGAAATATTGAGTGCCTTATCATGTGTCAGATGAGCAAAACCAGATATAGTCCTGAGGAAGTGTAGAGTATAGTAGGAAAGACATACATTAGCCACACATTAAAAAACTAAATGTTTTTTACTTTTAGTTTTAGTTTAGTCTTAGTTTTTTAGTGATAAATGTCAAGGAATATAGTATCGTGAGAATATTCTGATCTCATCTGATAATGATAATGCTGGCTTATCATTCAGTAACTTTATTTACTACTTGTGTTCTTAGGCAATTACTTAACCACTGGTTGCCTCAGTTTCCTCTTTGGTAATATGGGAAAAATACAACCTACTTCATAAGGTTCTTCAAATACATCTGGCCTATGATAAACATTGAGTACAATTTAGATATTTATTATTGTGATTATAATAATTATTTATTATTTTAGTGATTATTTATTATTTAGAGCCCTAGTCATGGTATTTATTCCTTTTCAGTAATCGAAGAGATTCATTCTCTCATGCTCTTTTTGAGCAGATTCTGTGGTTTAGTGTAACACAAACCTGGAAAGAATAGCACAAAAATAGTGGGAGTTGATATATTAATTATATTCTAGTCATTTGTCATATAATAACAAAAGCAGGAGAATGATCTTCTTGCTTATCTGCTCTTACTCTCTCATTCATCCTTTCACCTGCCCATATATCAAACATTTCTTGAGAAAATAAAGCAAGATACAGGGGAATGAAAAGATAAATGAGCATCAATTTCTGACCTGTCTTCCAGTCTAGTACGGCTGACAGACAAGTACACAAATAGTAACAGTGTAGTCAGAGAACTTATATAATTGAGAATTGTACCCAGTACAGCTCAAGCACAACAGACCACCTCTATTCAAGTTGGGGTGATGAGGGAAAGCAAATCACAGGCAGATAGAAAGCCCTCTTATTCTTTTCCTTATCTTGTACGTGGAGGTTATAAGAAACATTTTCATTATCATTCTCATCCATGGCTTATACACTAGGAAGATTTCTTATGCTATTCTATTAATCACAATATAATTTTATTCAAGAAATAAATAGAACAATGACCATACTTTCAACTTATTACTGAGTGTAGCAATCATATATAGCGAGTGATTCTTGAAAAGTTTATATCATACTATTCATTCAGTTTATAAGCAGGCCTCTCTGTCCTTGGTCTTACATGAAAACAACAACAACGGAGTGATGATACTGTCATATTCTTGGTTTATAGTGTTATACACATTTCCATTAAGTTATGCTCTTTCTTCATATTTTATTCTTTTTCCCCCTTTTTCCTCTTTGCTGGCATTCCCACTACTAATTCTATCCTACTGTCAGGTTCCAACAAAGTTCAGGATAATGTCCATTTCAAAAACACTCAGGATTATGTCAGCTACATTTCAATTAAAATATATAATACAAAATAAAAACATCCTGGAATCACAAATCACAGAATTTGGGAAATAATAGCAAGAAGTAGCATGTTATAATAAGGGGTACTAGTGACAACTTTTGATCTACATTATAAGAAGGAAGAGGAAGGAAGAAAAGTTATGAACGAAGAAACATTTTAGAGCACAGAAAAAAAGATTTAAGCAGTTTCTGATGCATATCTCCCCTTACATTCATTTTGTAAAGTTTCTTACTGTAGAAGTAAAGTGACAGAATAAAGCCAACATTTCTCAATTGATCAAAAAGTAGCAGTAGCAGATTTATTTCACAGGTAAATATTTGTGTATTTCAAAGGTACTTGAGCAGAGTAACATATTGAGTGGGTTTAAAAGTTTCATTACACAGTAGAAGAGGACAGAAATAATTTTTCAAAAAATGAGGAAGAGCAAGGTAACGTAGATAATAACATGGAAAAAAATCAATGGTCACCAAAAGAAAAATGTAAAGTTATAAAAAACTAGTTATAAGGGAAGTAGTCTGTGGTTTACTAAACTTGACATAGATGGAAAGGATGACTGTGACAATATCTATTATTTCAAGAGGCAGAATGAAATGAAAAGTAAACAAAACAATGATGGCATCTGCCTTATTTTGCAATAAGAGACTACTAGTTAAAGTTACTATAAATGTCTATGATAGCCATAAAACACCTTTCCTGGAAACATTCACAGAAAAGGAGGCACCACAGTATTTACTTACTGAGAGTCATGGAAAAAGACTTTTGGATGAGAGGGTAGTGCTAAGGAGAAAACGTATGGATCATCTATAGTTACAAAACCAACCAAATCAAAAGGAAGAGAATAGAGATAAATGGAAAGGGGAAGAGAAGAACAGAAATGCACCTGAGAAAGCAAAAAATCTTTAGGGTTTAAGCAAGTAACTGCCAGGAAGATAAGAGGGTATGAAACAACAAAGAAGAAGCAAATGAAAAATTGTGACCTGCTTTCCAGCCCAGCTCACCGCCATTCCTTGCTGGGACACCAGTCATGTACCTCAGAAGTTGGCTCAGAGTCAACATTGAATAAAGCTCTATGGAATGAGTCTTGTTATACAATTAACCTAGCATTTGGGGAAAATATAAATATGGAGAGTGTAGGAAGACCTTCTAAAATGAAATACTCAGAGTAATTCATTGGAGATGAAAAGAAAAAGAATTCTGAAAGGATAAACAATAAATTGTTGTAAGCCCTAGGATATAGAAATGGGAAAGTTGGGTAAAGGAGGATTTTTAATCCTCCTTTTATTTTCATCAGTTTTATTTGATTTTTTATGGGAATATATCACAGTTTTCTAATTCAAAAATTAAAGCTTTTTCAAAGTGAAAAATGGACCAAACTATTTAACATATTGTTTGAGTAATTGTCAAGTCAAGGCTATAGAACAATTAATTGGTTAGGTAATGAATGAGTGTATCCCCCATAGCTACTTTCTCTTATGAAAGACAGAAGGCAGTTGAGCATGAGACTAAATCAGATGAGTTATGAATTTTCTTCCAAGTATTATTTACTTTTTGTGAAGACAGTCGGTAGGAAGCTTGAAGACTGTGTCCCCCATCTTTCCCAGTTGCATCTCCTTCCCAGTTATAACTGCATGTTTTCCATTGAAAATCTTATGCAATAGTTGTTGAAATACAGATGACCAAATTCTATCAACAGATATTCTGATTCTCTTGCATAGGGTTGGGGCTAAAGACCCACATTTTAAATAAGCATCTGCTAGGACAGGGGTTGGCAAACTTTTTTGTAAAGGAGCAGATAGTAAATCTCTTAGGCCTTGTGTATCAGCAGATCTGTTTTGTAATTTTTCAACTCTGGCCATGGTGTGAAAGCAGCCACAGACAACATGTAAAATGGGCACGAACTGTTCCAATAAAAGTTTTATTTTTTAATAAAAATGGGTGGCAGGGTGGACTTGGCCCAAAGGTAGGCGTTTTCCCACTCTTGCTCTAGAAGATTCTTTTCAAATGGCCATAAAAGACATTATGAGGACATTCAACGTTAATAAACAATATTTTAGTTAAGTGAAACTCTCACAGTTGTTTTAAAAAATTCAGGGCAGTGAGAAATAAAAAGTATCTTCTCTCTTATCACAGAGGTATTGTTACATCAGGAACTGGAAAACTTAATTGCATATGTAATAATGTAATTGAGGGGTTTAGTTTACTGTCGGCCCTGAGCTATTGCCACCATAGTCAGCCATTTTGATAAAGTGTCAATGGTGGAGTACTGCATGACCAAAGGTCCCCGGCAACATCAATGATAAAATGTCAGTGATGAGATGCTGTATGGAGAAATGTTCTTACAGTGAAAAGTTGCGTGACGAGGTGTCTTTACAATGAAGTGGTCAAGCAAATACCACCACAACAAATGAGGAAACATACATGTACATAACACAAATGCACACCAAGAAATGACGTGGCAAGTTGTCTGCCTAATTACTTTCAATATAACTGATATTGATAGAAAGCCTTTTTACTTTTTGAGTCAGAGACTGCTAGCACATTTAAATGCCAAAAAGTTTTTCTTTTCTTTTTTTTTTTTTTCTGGGACACTGCAGGTGGCCCCTTTCATCTCTGGGCTTCACACTCCGCAGTATGTTGCCAAGCAGGTGATCCTGGCATCTCGGAGTCAAGAGAGCTAGTTCAAATGCCTGCTTTGTGTTCCCCACCTCACCCACCTCCTTCCCAGTTGGAACAGTAAGTTCTCTGTGAAAGCTTCTGCAAATGATGACAAGAAGGAGATTTCTCAGGGAAAGCAACTGAGCTTTAATGCAAGTAAAACTGTTCCAAATGTAAAACACATTTGAAAATCTAAATGTGTGCCCCCTAAACCACATCAATGGAACCTTTAATGATCTTCAGAACCAGCCTTTTCTCTTCCAGTCAGTAGGAAGATTGTTTCAAATCTGTTTGTGCCTGAAGCACTTTTGATTGTGACAGTCTTCTCATTCATGGGCGAAACATGGCGTCCCACTGGAAGTGCCATCCAGGTTCACAGCAATACAGTATGATATGAAAGTATAAACAGAAGTCGGAACTGCATTTCTCCTCTGAGATAACAAGTGCAACTAGATTTTCAGACCACCTATTATGCCATAAAAAATAAAAGGGAAAGAAAAATAAGACCTACTTTATGTCAGCTGTCTGATTTGTGGGAATGAAACTTACCAGGTCAATATGGAGCCTTTTATTTTAAATGACTTCTCTAGACAATATCTCTATCCTTGCTCCTGGCCAGTCGTTAATTTTTTTCACATGATGAATGCAGAAATATTAACATCAAACTGAGTTTCCTTTCGCTTTTTGTGGGTTGGTTATTCATAATTGATTAAATAATGGATTGTTGGATTAACAACCTGACTTAGTTTTTCTCTTTTGCTTTGAGTCCCTGACCAAAAATAAACGCTCAGCCATACCTAAAGTTTGGGCTTCCCGATATACAGATTAAGATTTAAGATCCTTGTAACCCTGTTTTTCATAGTAATGAGCTGACTGGATAAAATAACACTGGTTTTCTATATAGATAGATATACTCCACCCTCATTATAGAACTATTTTCAAAAGCCAAGGATATTGAAAGTTATAACAGTAATGTCAGCCCTCATGATTAAATCATGAAGCACATGAGTTTTTCGTTTAAATTTGATGTTCTCATGATCTCAATATTTTTCATGCAAATCTTGTTATTTCTGCATCCTTTCACACTCCAGCTTAAATTGCTTGTCAATCGCCGTGCTTTTCTTGAGTGCAGCACTTCTGAGCTTCTCCAATACGATTTTATACATCTATTTATTCTATTTATATCTACTTCTTTAGTATATTTTCACTTAGAGAAGACATCGGTACAGCATTCCAAATCACATTTAATGAAGTCTTTTGAATTAGAAGCAGTGACTTTGGAGGCCAAAGGAGATGAGGCAAGAGGATTGGTTTGGCCAGGAGATTTAGGGGTGAGGGGGATTATAGGTTAAGAGAAGAAGCGGCCCTTTTATATTTTAACATTTATCATTGCAACTAAAGTACTTATACTAGGAGTTGATTAGAGCAAGAGCAATGCTGCAGCCTAACAAAGAGAAACACCATAAATAGGAAGATCATGACAAAGGTAGGCAATAAAAAAGGACATTTAAAAAATCCCTCACAAAATAACCCTTGAAATCTCAACTCTTTCAAAGGATCCCAATTTTTAAGAACCTATAGGCCTTTAATTTTAATTTTTAGCCACATACTCTTTTTTTAGTAAATACTATTTTTGATTTCTGTAATATTTTCTGGTACCATCATCTGCTTTGATCTTAGAAATCTAAGGGAAAAGGACCAGAGCCAAATATGTTTCAGTCCAATCAGTGTTCTTTCTCTTTCTGAATTTTATGAGACTTGCGCTATGGATATCTACAATTGCACAGGCAAGTTTTAGTCCCGTCACCAACCCCCCCCCCCCTGCCCCCGGCACTCCATCTTGCTTTCTCAAATACGGGAGTGTATTATTACTGTGTATCTTGTAAAATCAGCTACTGGGCTGGAATGTCACTAGTAATAACAAGATATGCAATAATGTGCACTCATGTAGTTGAGGACACTTCTAATTGATTATACATTTATTTGCCACACCACTATTCTCCTTGGAATATTGCTTGAGAAAAAAGCATTTGAATAATCTCATACTGTTTTAGGGATTCCTGCTGTTTGTTAATGAATACACTACAAAGCTTTATTTTTCAAATGTGTTCCCAAATGTGTAAACTACTTATTGCTTTTTCCATGCATTTTTATATTCCAGAGGATCCTCTAGTGACAGAATATTTTCAATCATTACTTCTCTTTGGTGGAATCAATTACCTCCTGATAGATTCCTTTTCCAAGTTTAAAATTGCATTTAAAAACTCATCTCTTTTCTGAATTCTAGTTGGGTGTACTTTGAACTCTGGATTCTTCTAGTGAGTATTTGTTTATAAATCTATGACTTAAAGGCCTTGCTAACATATTTATGGGTCGAGTGTCATATATATAACAACATATAATACATAATTTGGGGGGACTTATATTTATTAAACAAAGATTTATTTAATCTTTAAGAAAAGATGAAAAATATAGTCCTGACAAAGTAAGAAAGAAATTGTGATATATTTTTAGACATATTTGTTCTGCCTACATGATTTATCTAAAGTCATATTTGAGGAAATCAAAAATAGAATTGCTTATAATTGTCTTCCTATTATACACAGAATCATATATAGTGGCTCACTTTATTCTTTATATATAAAGCAGCCCATCAGCTTTTCAGTGGTTATTATTTTATAAACTTATTATTAATCTGTAATATAACCAAGAGGTGAGAGAGTAGGTAAAACACTGCCTTTTAATTATTATTCTAAGATATGTGAACATTTTAGTGGCAAATGTCATGTAAAGAACACTGTATATTCTTTTTTTTTTTTTTTTAAGAACACTGTACATTCTGATACTTGTTTTTTTACAACAACCCTGTGAGATGGGAAGTTTTAGCCCTGTTGTTTAGATGAGGAATACGGGAACCAGAACTAAAATGACCTGCTTGAACTTCCATAATTAATTAGTGGTTGAGATTTGAACCTAGCTGTAGTTCACTCCAAAGCTATTCATACTCTTTCCAGTATGGCACCCTATCTCTCAAAGTGGACTGTAAAATTGATTTAAAACGTGTGCAATTTTATCTATAGAAGGAACTTTTAGGACTTCACTTAGAACCACTTCTTTTATTTAAAAATGAATCTTGCTCCTTTCTGAACAGATTTTTTTAGTCCCTAACATGAGATACGGAATAGAAAGTAGATAGAGGAAAGGCATTAATGCTAAATACAGATCTGGCAACCTCTCTTATCTTAAGATCACATGGAAGACACACACAGTGACATGCAATGGAAAGAATGCAAATCTTTATTCCCAACCTCAGCACTCTGGAGGATTTAGCACTATTCCAATAGTGGCAAAATCAAACTGCAGGAGCCAAACAGTAGAAAATCTAATCCCAGCTTCTTCTGACTTTAGGTGAGTGCAAGACCATTCTCTTAATTCAAGGTCACAAAATCTCATCCCTAGTCTTTTTTAGTTTGGATGGCTAGTGTCCTTAAAAATCTGAATTTGAATACCTTTAGATTTTTGAATGTTTGTTTTAATCACAAGCCCTATCATACACTACCATTTTACCCCAAACCTACTGGAATCACTTCTATCAATGTCTTGGCCCATGAAAATATTTGAATTTACAGCTTTTATCCTGACATGTCAGGTAAAGAGAGAGTTTTTTTTCTACTTACTCTAGTAGTACTCAATGGCTCTACTAAAGTATCCAAAAGGGCTAGGATTAGGTTGAGATGATTTTACCTTAGGCATAAACTTTATGCAGGGCGCCATACAGGGATGGCAGGGATGCCTGGGTGGCTCAGTCCGTTAAGTGGTTGCCTTCAGCTCAGGTCATGATCCCAGAATCCTGGGATCAAGTCCCACATTGAGCTCCTTGCTCAGCAGAAAGCCTGCTTCTCTCTCTGCCTCTGCCTGCCAGTGCTTTCTCTCTCTCTCTCTCTCTCTGACAAATAAATAAATAAAATCTTTAAAAAAATTTTAAGATGGCAAAGCTCAGTGATCCAAAGAATTAAAGGGCATATAAATGCAATATTTTTTAAAAAATCAAAATTAATTTAAAGTGTGTTTTTTTTCCAAAATATTAATGATGAACAAAATAAGGATATCACCTTATCCTTAGTCTGGTATCCAAATTGCCTTCTACAGATTATTATGCTTTTGTAGTAATAGCTTCAAATCTAAATTCCTCATTCTCGCTTGGTTAGTTTCTGTTTTTTTTCTGTCCTATAACCTATCTGGGGCGGGGGGGATGGAGAATAGCACCTGATCCTGATTGGAAAAGAGGAACTCAAACAGTAAACTTATGTGGCTTTATTCAGCATAGTAGCCTACATTCAGTACACCTTGAAGAAATCTTCTGTATAGTTAAAAATTTTGAAACAACAATAGCTAACAATTACTGAGCATTTATGTGGAGGCCCTGTGCTAGGCACTTTGAGTTATTTTGCTACTTCCCAACGACTACTTTATGTGATAGAGATTGCTGTTATCCCCAATTTATATATGAGCCTAAGTCATTTGCCAAGTTAATACATGGTAGAGTTAAGGATTAAATTAGAACATCATAATTGCAGAATACACATTTTTAAAGAGATAACTAAAACTGACTCTGAATCATAAATAGAAGGTTAAGTGATTTTACCTTGAGAAGCAAGAAAAGTGTTAAAGTCTAAGAGAGTTTGTTATTTAAAACTGGTTATTATGGGATAATATTTGGAGATTTCTAGCCAGTTTCTTTTCTTTCATCATCATCATTATTTTAATAATGATGTCTTTCCAACTCTCCCCTGGAAATAAGAGTGTTCATTGTCTACGCAGAAGGACAGATATAGTCTAGGACAAAACAAAGTAATTTTTGTTTTAAATTTGTAGATTGATTTTTAAAATTCTCCAGCTGAGATTATGAACTTGAAAGCCCCTCAATTTTTTTAGTTTTATTTGATCAAGAAATAACCAATTTTATTTCTAAAACCTTGGCTCAAAATCACAAGAGCCACAGCATGGAAGACTCTGATCCAATTATAGCATCAACTACAGTGAGGAGAACTCCAGGATGATGTAAAAACGCCCAAAGGGGTAAGAATTTGACTAGCAGGAGTAAGAAGGAGATTCAGAGATGTGACTGGAGTTAGTTTTGGTGACTTTCTGCGTGCAGGGAAACAGCAAGTATTGCAGAGAAATCCCATGCTCAACATGGTGCTTAATAGGTCAAATAGCACTGACTATTTTACTATCTTTTTAGTGGGCTTGAAAGAAGTTTCCAATAGTTCGGTGTCCTACATCTAGCAGTGTTGGGGGGGTGGAGGGGGGAAGCCAAGACCTTTAAAGTGGATGCTTTTGGAATAAACAGGTTACAGAGTGTGTGTACTGAAAAGAAAGAGGCCTTGGCAGGACCTCAGACATTCTTAGTAGGTGAATGGGGATTAAAAACACTCAGCAGAGGTCAGAGGGAATTGAGAGGACCACAAACTTGTTGCTGCTAGCACTCTTTTGTACACTTCCCCCCCACCCACCACCAACCGCCTTGCTGTCCCTCTGTGTCCTTCTGTGCCATGTTTTGTCAACCTTCCCTGAGTCAGAGCCATCCAGGAAAAAGGCTTGGGAAGGAGGGAAGTGGGAATATTGTACTGACTGCATAATGATCTCAAAGAGATTGGGATTTTTAAATTGGAAGTAATCGTGTCTACTCTTGAATTTGCAAAATGGAAATTTCCTTAATCTCCAGAAATGGGGAACAGTGAAATAACATTACTCTCAAAGAATAATGGGAGGATATTATTGCATATCTGAGTGTTGTAATGGTAAATTTATAGCAGCTATAGAAAATAATTTAACAATCTTTCAGTACTATAAACTTCCGTTATCTAGAAAATTAATCTATGTGGAACTCTGTTCTCTCACTATGGAAGAAAGTTAGAGCATTATTTTGTGTGCAAAATATCAATTAAATTTTGTACCTACCTAACAATAGAATCTGAATTGCAAATTTTAATATTCTAAGGACTTTAATGTAATTATCATGAACATTTTATGACTGTTATATTTTGGGACTTAGAGGTGCCGGCTTATACCAAAATCTAATAAAAAAAAAAGAGTAGGGTATTTTTATGATCACGTATCAGCACTGATCTACCATTTTCTCCAGTGTTGTTCAGTTTATCCAATTAGGTTTGATGATTTTTGCTCATAAATCCATATTCATCTTCTATATTAAAAAATCCTGTGGTGTATGTTTTACTGGGGTTTGATATATTTCACAGTCTAAATTTGGTCTCTATTTAAATTGTAAGTAGCACACTGGAAATCCACAGAGGGAAAAATGAAGAAACTGGAGCTAAAGACAGAGTTTGGCAGAAAAAAGAAAAGCCACTTGTTTTGGTTATTCTTCCAAACCTTAAACAATTAATGTTACAACACTGAACCCTGAGCTGCTTTGCTATAAACTTCTTTTGGCTCCATGCTCAGGTGAAGAGGAGTTTAATTTGTGTAAGAGTATGTGCTTCTGGGATTCATGATATCTACTAGAGAAAAATCAAACATTCTGATAAATCCCAGGGAGAAGCGTGAAAATTTTCCCCACAAAATAGAAGCTCAAAGAATTTGCTATGCCTTGGTAAAGAGATTTCAGACATTAAGACTGAATTTTTGTTTACTGGGATATTTTTTCCCCAGAATGTTGAAGGAAAGCTAAGTCTACAGTGGTATGATATGAAAACTACAAATACTGGGAATCAGTAAAAACTTTCCTTTTTTTTGAAATCTAAGTAAGCTACCTTAGCAAACTTTACCTCCCTTAAGGTAAGGATACTCATGTATTTCTTTTAATTATTATTGGATAATATAAAAGTATTTTAATTATTATTGGATAATATAAAATGTTAAACTGTATGATTTCTTACTTTGAATTAACCATCATATTATTTCAACTCAGAGTAGCAAAAGAAAAACATCCCTCTTCTACCATGTATTTGGAAACATCACCTGTTATCTGATAGAATAATTATTGTTATTTTGGTTTCTAGATTAAAAGCAAATGGCAGGTAGAATACAAGTAGGGATTGCTGGGAAGAAGGCCAGAGGAAATTGGAGTTAGAAATGTAAAATGTGTACGGGAGTTTGTCTAAGGAAAAGCAAAGCCACTGTGTTTGGAAAAGGTTGAAATCTCATTATTTTGCAAGAGGTACATTAGCAACTGCAAAAGCTTCAGAAATTCCAGGTAATCAAGAGTCTTAGAAGCTCACTGAGCCAGCATGCTTCTTCCCATGAGTGCTGCCTCTATAAAGCAGATTTTTCATTTTCACATTAATAGCATGGTTGAGAAGCTCTTGATAGAGTAGCTTCTGGGGGAATGGAATTTGTCTGAAGAAGAAATAAGCCTGGAAAAGCTGGAGTAGCCATAACTAAAGGCTGAAATTTACTTCCCTACCAGCCCTTCTTGTCGGAGAGAAGGTCTGTTTTTGAGATCATGGTGTGTTTTTGACAATTTAGGATTCCTGAAATTATTGGAGACCAGAAAGAAAAGTATTTTTAAAGGCAACTTGTAGGCAGGTTTTATTTCTTTAATTATATAAAATGTTTAAAGAGACAGAAAAAAGATGCTTGGCGTCTCCCTGGATTTCACTGAGCAGTTGTATTCATGATAAATCTGTAGCACCTTTCCCCTCTGTCTTCTATTACTCTGCTAGTTACTGACTGTAGCCTGAGGTAAAGTGATTGCTGTTCCCTCTCTCTCTCTTCATTTCCACCTCCTAACTGTGCTCCTTGATCACTGCTCTCCTACCTTCACACATTTTCTCCCTGATGTCCTCATTTCTTCATAGCACAATTTCAAGTGTAGATTTCCCTGGTGGAGAAATATCGTATGGTCTGAAAACGAAACAGAACAGAGTTCTATATTGATGTAGATGGCCCAGACAATACAGTGAGATTTTTTAAAAGGGAAAATGCAAAACCTGAAAAGAAAAGAAAACAGACCAAAAAAACAAGTAAATGGGAAATAAAGCCAAGAAGCCCTAAAATAAAGGGGCAACGTGATTTTCCTCACACTTACAACTCATGACAGCCCTGGGCAATTTACTCCATAAATATGCAAAGGGAGGCTTGTATTTAGATGAGTGTTTGGTTTTACAAAGCTGAAAGCATTCCCCTGGCACACTGAAAATTATTAAATTTGATCACATTCCTTTTCTTACCCTATCTGATACATTATGTTAAGGTAAGGTAAGAAGTCACCTTGGGTTTTATAACTACCAATACTATAGCTTTAATATATTATGTTTAATTTTATAAAGTTTGCATAAATAAATTAATACCATATATACTATTTTGTAGTTTTCTTATTTAAAAGTAAATCATATTTAAATTTGTATGCACCTAGTAATAAGCAAAAACATTATTAAAATCTTATTTCTAAAAAAATATAGAATTCTGTCTTGCCCTTTCTCACTCTGCCTTGCTCTCTTAGTGTAATTCTCAACTTTTTAGCCTTTTCTTCTGCATATTTATGTTTATATTTCTAAGTAATGTTATAAAATTGCTAGTTTTTGATTTGTAAAGTTTAGGCCTCATCTGTTAACTTCCTATTATGGCAGATTTGTTGTTAGCTCTCTTAAAGCTTCTGCTCTGCTTCTCTTCATTATCCCAATAACAATCGTGTTCCAACTTGAAGTTAATTATATTTAACTTTTGTATTATCATAAATGAATACTATTCACTGTAGAGCCAAGGAGAATACTATATTTCCTTTCTTACATGGTTCTTTTTTCCCCAGAGTTAAAAATTTCCTTCTTGTTCTCATTTGTCCAGTTGTCTACCTATCAGGTCTTTCCACACCCTCCAACAGCATTCAGTTTAGTTTTTACATGGTCAGATGTATCAGATTATTTTTCCATTGCATTTGTTCTCTCCAGCAGATTTCCCCCCAGAATGCATTATCTGTTGCTTGAATATAGTCTCTAAATGTTCGAGGCCAGTTATGCCATCATGACCCTGGAAATTCCCCTTACTAATTTCTGTTGCTAGAATTTTACTTGTTGGTTTCATGTCTTCTTTACTGGTTGTCTTTGTGTATTTAAAAAAATGGCTTTGATACCAATTGAGTGGAATTTTTATGTATTTATTTATTTATGAATGAATTTACTGAAAAGGTTAATGGAATTATTCTACTGCATTGTGCTTTGGAAATAAGAATATCTAAAGACTCTAGGTACACAGAATAGTAACTGACCCTTGAGTTTCTTTTTATTGTCATTAACCTAGTCCAGTGCCTTCATAAGGCACTCAATAAAATATTCTATATAAAATAATAATTTGTAAATATAAACTTATTAATTTCTATAATAATCTTTAAATTATATTAGTGAGAAATTATATCTATTGGGTTTATCTGATTTGAGAAAGAACATTAAAGCATTGAAATTTTCTAAATGAATTGGAAGATTTTTTTACTGGGAAGGCACTGACATGAAGCTATATGTACACATATATATGCATACATATATTATGCATAATACATATGCATGTATAATATGTATCATATACATGTATGCATATTATGTATAATATATGTATGCATATATAAATATCACTTGAAAATGAAGGGAGATAACATTCAGTGCTATGTTTGCACTAAATTTACTTTTTAAAAAATTTTTGTACTTTTTTATATTGAAGTATAATTCATACATATTATATTTGTTTCAGGTGTGAAACACAGTGATTTGACAATGCACTAAATTCTTTTACTGACATTATTGCATTTAGTTCTCTGAGAAGCTTTAGGGTTTACCTGGTGAAATACAGATTTTGAAGTTAACAACCATGGTTTTGAGTCCTGGTCCTGAGAGTTAGAAAATATAGGTAAAGTGACTAGCACATACTACTGCTTCCATTACTGCAACTATTGTATGACTACAAGCTTCCTACTATTATGACAACTACATCTGCTATTCCTCCTACTACTACAGTTTATAGGCAAAGAAACTAAGAGCTTAGATACGTTAATAAATTTAACTAAGATCATATTCCTGGGGATTTAAAAATGGATTTTTCTGACTTTAAAACCTTCTCAGTACATCGCACACTCTTTATCAGAAGCAAACAAAGCTATCCCCATCATTTTAGACCTTTTGATTTGCAGAGTAATAAACACTCCACTGACCTCTGTAAAGGACAAGGTTGTGCAGAAGGACAATCTTCCCTGTGCTTAGAAAGCTAATCACCGTAAGATTGTAAGATTTAGACCAGAAGTGTAGAAAATTTTTTGTTGGAATCTATAACAAAACATTTGTCTCTGATTTTCCAGTGACTAAGTGTAGGACCAATAAAAAATGATGAGTGTTTTTGTTTTTTGTTTATTTAAGTAAGCTCTACAACCAGTGTAGAGTCCAGTGCAGGGCTTGAACTCACAACCCTAAGATCAAGACACACCTGTCCTGAGATCAAGAATGGGATGCTTAGCCAACTGAGCCAGCCAGGCACCCCTGAGTATTTTTTAAATTGTATCCTGGACATTTTGTGTATTATCTTATGGGACTCTGGGTCATGCTCAAATCTTGTTTGAGCAGGCTTCCTTATGATATCATGCTGGTGTACACAGGTTAGGAGTACCAGGTCACCTCATCACTGCTAAATGGGGGTACAAGCCCTAGTACTCTTGTTGACTGTGTAGAGGGGATTGCCTCCTTACTGCTGCTTGGTGGAATTAAGTTCAGGGTCCTTCATAGGCCTATACTGACCTCATCAGGACTGGAAGAGGGAGCATCTCCCAGCTATTGCTCTCCATGTGATCCACATGGACATCAAAGGGTAATTGGAGAGACTCATTATTGTTGGAAAGTAGGGGAAATCCAGGCTTCCCACTGGGCTTCCTGGGATACCACTTTGGTAGGGAGAACAGATTACATTATCACAACCTGTTGGAAGTGGGAGTCCGGATCCCATGTGGTTTCCATTGACACCATAAAGTGAGGAAGCTTTTTATCTCAAGGCAGACATGCAATTCCCAGCTCCAACACCATCCTGACAAGAATGAGCACTTCATTGTTGCTGAGGAGGAGTGAATTTTAAGCTTTCCACATGGCCTTTGTTGATCAAAGTAGACATGGGATCATGTTTTTTCCCCCCAGTTTTACTCAGATATAATTGACAACATTATGTGAATTTAGGGTATACAAGGTGATACCCAATATATATGTATATATATTGTGAAATGATTTCAATAGTAAGGTTCCTTGATATATCCATTTCTTTCCATAGTTACCATTTTGAGTGTGTGTGTGTGTGTGTGTGTGTGTATGTTTGTGGTGAGAACATTTAAAATGTACTCTCTTAGCAATGTATACATTATTGCTAACCATAGTTACAATGCTCTACTTTAGATATCTAGAATTTACCTATCTTATAACTGAAATTTTGTACCCTTTGACCAACATCTCTCCATTTTCCCCAATTTCTACAGTTTTTCTCATGGTTCTTGGCTGCAGTAGATCAGTTATCCTCTAAAAGTTTTTTGTCTTACTGTGTTGTCCTTGGCTGGTCCTATGTCTAGTGATAGCAGGTTTTAGTTGGACATTTTTGGTTTGTACCCAGTGGTATTTCTGGACTGCTGCTTCTCCAGCATCTGGTCTGGGATCTATGAGGCCAAAAGGAAACCTAGTGAATTCACTGCCATGTCACTTCTCAGGTCCCCAACTGGTCTGCCTTTCTCTCTCCTCCCTTTACAGTCTTCTTATGTTTATTATATATATAATATCCAGAGTTTTAGTATTTCTTAACAGGCACACCAGGGAGAAATATACCTACCCCATATCAGATGAGGTCTTTAAAACTGGATATCCTTTACGGACTTTTAAATCCTGTTTTTCATTGAAACTAATAATGAAATTGGGACACTTTATTCATAGACTTGTATAAAGACATGAACACAGATTTTTTCTTAGACAATAATGTTAGTTCTGAATTTCATATATATTTCTGTGTGAGGCTTATGGTATGCTAAATACCATAAGCATTGTTGGGGAGTATGGGAAATAAAATGTTCGGAGGGATAGGGCTATTGAACCATGGTGTGGTCCCTTGACAAACAGCACTAGCATCAGTTGGACGTGTGTTAAAAATATAAATATCCACCCCACTTAAGACCTACAGATTAAAGAGCTCTGAGAGTGGCACCCACCAAGCTATTTTTTTTTTTAAGATTTTATTGATTTATTTGACAGACAGAGACCACAAGTAGGCAGAGAGGCAGGCAGAGAGGGAGGAGGAAGCAGGCTCCCTGCTGAGCAGAGAGCCCGATGCGGGGCTCGATCCCAGGACGCTGGGATCATGACCTGAGCCGAAGGCAGAGGCTTTAACCCACTGAGCCACCCAGGTGCCCCCCGTCAAGCTATTTTTAAACAAGCCCTCAGGTGATTTTTATTTGAGCTAAAGTTTGAGAACCACTGAGCTAAGGGAATACCTGAGGACTCCTGCAGTTTAGTATGGCCTGCTGGTGGGAGGATTCTCCAGAGCCCCACATTAGTATGCTGTGCTATACATGTATGGCCTTGTCCTGAGGCTTCTCCATCAGCCTTTTCTTCTTCTTCCTTAATTCTGTGGGTAAGGAAGAGAAAAGAAAGTAGGCATACTTAATGCTGAAGTTACAAGTTGGCTGTATCGTCTTGGAGTGGATAAGAACTCAAATCTTCTACTTATTTCCATGTGAGAAATATTAATATAGTCAGAGGCTGCCTTATATTCGGTCTCAGAAAAAGAGAAATGTTTAAGGGTTCCTTGTGTAAAATTGCTTAAAATTCTACTACTAAAATTATTTTAAAGAAACTGGCATTTCCCCAAAAGAAAAAGCAACACATAAAAAGCTGTCTTTTCCTTAGTAATAGATGAGGAATAAATTGAAAACTAATAGACTCTCAGCCTCTGTGTGAGGAAGATCCAAGATATACGAAGAGGCCATAATGAGAGGAGATGCTGGTGGGGACTTACGGACGTTTGTCAAAACAAACTTGGGGCCCTGCAAGTTTAGGACTTGCAGTAAGTAGGGCCATTGTATTGTAATGCCATGGGCACCCACCTATAAATTATAAATGTCTGATTCTGATTGAGCTGGTTGTTGCCATCCATTATTACTAAAAACACTTACGGATTTTAGCAATAATCCTGTAAGTTTGTAGGCAGAGGAACATGTAGCTCTTAAATGACACTGTTTTCTCAGTGTTAATGCAAAATACAGACTACGCATGGTAAGGAACATTCTTTAACTCAGTTGAACATTATCTTTATTATTATTATTATTATCTCTTAAGAATATTACAGTTCCAGGTGTCTTTCGACACCGCAGTTCATCATCATCTACCTTTAGGATTCTGTAATGTTTAAAATCTCTTGGCCCTCAGGGGCAGGTAGAATCACATCTCACTTGCTCCCCTAAAAGGCACAAAATCAAATTACACCAAAAGGCTCCTTAGAGTACAGCTCTTTGCCAATTACTTGAATTATTTTCAGCCACTTTGGCACATTTCCCCTCCAGACGAAATGGAAATCTTTTAGTCTGCACCAGTGAAGGATTTCATATTTCTTAGTGCTTCCACATATACAGTATAATGAGAATAAAAGCTTCTCTGCCTCACAGATCTTTCCTACAGTGCCATAATGCAGGGAAAATAACATCCATTTCTAACACATGAAGCCTACATATTTTCTAAAGAAGAAGAGAAAGACATTAACATTACACAAGAAAACTATTTGCTCTTTGCTTTAAATTTCCAAATTTGAGCACACTGGAGATTTCAGACTTCAAAACTACATACATCTGTGCTGAGATATGGACCCTCTAAGGTGCTTCATTATTGGCACTGAAAGCTGGTTTCATGAAACACCTGCTCTGAGTAAGCAATGTGATCAGAGAGTGTCAGCAGGGCAGACAGATTTTAAATGGAAGATTGTTACTTACCCAAAAGCCATTTGGAAGCTAAAAACAGCAATATCAGCAAACCAGTAACAATAACTTAAATATCCCCAAGTACATTATTAACACTTCCAGTCCTCTAAAGATCAGACGACTTCTTCTAAAAGTTTTGTGTCTCAAGAGAACAAATCTTTTCCCACAATTTGTCATTTTATAAAAATATTATTTTTCACTGATAGTCTTACTTAGATTTTATTATTCCCAGTTGCCTCTTACTTTTCCTTCTGATTTGTTATTTCTTCTCCACCAGTGCCAACAACAGCGCACACTGAAATCACTCCCTATTGCTCAGTATTCTTCCCTGTTCTCAATAGCACAGCCCTTAGGATTGAATCCCTTGCCTAGAGCATTAAGAACTGGGGAAAAAAATCACTACTCATTGCTTTGCTTGCAGTTCTCATTTGGATTAGTGCTTGCAGAAATTGAACTGAACTTTCTTCACTGTTACTGCATCTGTAAGGTAATTGCCTAAACTTGTTGAGCCAATCGGAATTGCTGTTCTTGAGTTTTGCAAATGTGAAGAATCCGATGAAGCAATTTGTAAGCCATATGTGGTACATCCCTCTTTCCCCACTCAAAGTCATATTGCTCTCTATAGGATTTTGTATGACCCTTATGAAACATTATACTTCAGAATTCTATTTTTAAAAGCTCCAAACACTAGTGTTTAAAAAAAATCATTCTTATATATGGTATTATTTTTGTTACACAATTCTTATATTAAATGAAAGGAGCTTGAAACTCTTTAGCACTCTAATATTTGTGGATAACTCAAAGAAATAACATTTAATAAGAAAGAGCACACACACACACACACACACACACAAACACACAAAACATAACCCTATAAAATAAAAGGAAGTGAAATATGTCACATGCTTGTGGCACATTTTTTTGCTACTACAAAATTTATGTTCAATGTAGAGACATTCCAAAATGCCTCATTACTGCTGCTTCCTGAGTTAGAAAAATGAAATGTTCATATACATATGTATATATATACATATATATGGAGAGAGATAGACAGATAAAGACAAAGTGAGAACCTCATGCCTTTAGAGAGCTCAGAGAATTTAGAGCTCTGTATATTCTTTAGCTTAGAGGCGTAGTAAATAAACAAATTATGTATTTCCTGGATCATAATCTTATGCCCATTTGTAAAATTTGAAGTACATCTCTTCATAAGGCAAGGTATTGTTTCTGACCCAATTGAATCCTTACTGAATGCCTAAGGAACTGAATTATCCTTTCATATTTGATGTCATACAGGTCATTGTCTCCTCAGAGAATTACTACCAGGACAATTTAAAAAAAATCTTAAACTTTCTCTCTCTCTTGTAGGTCAGTCACTGGAAAGATAAAATAGTCACTTAACAGTAACCATAATTCTGCTGATCTTATTACATGTATTTACTCTGCTGTCTGATTCTTTTTTTTTTTTTTTTTTTTTAGCCCTTATTCACAAATCCTTGATTAATGTACTGACTTGGCCTGGAAAAACACTATACTTGAGGCAAATGTCTAGGAAATTTCAGTTGGCTTAAGACAGTGTAGGGATACCTGGGTGGCTCAATTGGTTAAGCAACTGCCTTCGACTCAGGTCATGATCCCAGGGTCCTGGGAGCGAACCCCATGTCGTGCTTCTAACTCAACAGGGAGCATACTTCTCCATCTCCCTCTGCCTGCTGCTCCGCTTGCTTGTGCTCTGTCTCTGTCAAATAAATAAATTTAATTTAATTTAAAAAGTGCAAATGATTACATTTGCAAAACAAGACAGGGTATGTTGTTATGCAAAGGCTATACATTTATAAATCATGTGAAACTTGAGAGTTCACAAGAATCGGAGTGGGATGGAGAATGGACAGAGCTTATTGCAGCGCTATTAAGCTATCTATCCACAAGAAGCAACTGAACCATTTCAGTGCAGTGTGGCAATTATAATGATTAATAAAAATTATAAATGGTTGTGGAATGCTGTACTCATGTGGATATGCTACATAGTAATAACTGATAGAACAATATTGGTGAGTCATCAGAATAGAGTGAAAACTGGGATTTCAACAGGAGCCATGTACTTGAAGGAGGCTATAATGGTTGTGTGGAAAATGGGAGGGAGGGAAGAACAACAGAAGTTCGTTACCTTAGATTAATCACTTTAATCGTTAATACTCTCTTTGTAATGGCATTATTCTAGGTGCTAAGAGGTTTGACACAATATAAGATAATATAGCCTTTATTTTCAATAAAATTTAATATGATGAACATCAAACAGTAACAAAATTGTATTCAATTTATCGGCCATTTACTAATGAACAAAACATGCATATGTGTACAGATGTTAAACATGGATAATGAAAATATGTGGATGTCTGTAGGCAGCTATGTTATGAAGCAGGTGCCATCAGATTGTGGAACCAAGTTTAAGAAGTCAGTGAAGGTTTCCATAAGAGAAAAAATTGTTTCCAAATATGATGGACAGAATAGGGGCTATTTTGAGGATAAGAAACATTTTGAGAAAAATCTTAAAAGTATTTAACAGAGAAAATTGGACAAGTACAAAACTGACACAACAGCTGGAAATTCATATAAGAATTGAGTTGTTTTAGGAAGGGAAGAAGAATTGGATAGATGTTTTGAAAATCTGGCAAGGAATCCTGATGTTAAAATTCAGGAAATTAAAAGTTTTCCAGAGATTTGAGGGAAAAGGAATGCAAACATGTTTACAGAGGATAAAGCTGTCCATTGAAATGCCCTGAATATGAAGGGACAAAGCAGAAAAGTAATTAAGATTAAAAAAAAAAAAAGTGGTATAGATTTCTTCTACAAGATGACTTCATTTATAATTGGAAGATTCTCAGTTCTGGATAACTAAAGAGATTTTAACACTAATTAGATTGTTGCAGTGACAAGATCTTATTTTTTCACATAAACATACTTTTTCCTCCATTGACTACAAAAATATTTTCCTTTCACTGTATCACAGTAGCTCATTTTGATTATGCTCAGACCTCAGTGCATCACCTACACCTACCCAGCTAATCTGAGTAATTAAAGAAAAATGATGCATGATGCATTTATAGTTAAGTGAAATGAGTATAAATCTCACATAACAGCTGGATTCCTATACTTGGCAACACGGCACAGTTTGAGAAAAGCAATCATCTTCCTTTCCTGTTGGCAAAACACTTCACTGATCTCTCCAATTTGAGGCCTCTTCAGGATTTAGTGTCTTCTCACTTTGCAATGCACAGAACGCTACTTCCAGATGGACAGCCTTGTCATATGCTATTTTTATGCTACACTTTAGAATTTTAAAGTGGGAGCAGTTATTCACCAAACGTGAAATGTATCGCTTATTGTATACATTTTCAAATCAGCATGCTCAACCAGCTGCTGATGAGCTTAATACACTCAGATGAAAGGAAGCATGGGTAAGTCAGATAGTCAGCACACATTTAAGTTCTTACATTATGTGGTGCTGGTGGGGATACAGGACAACTCAAAAGGGCAAGATTCCTGCCCTTGAGAGGTTTCTAATCTAGCATGCAGATGAAAGGAAATCATACACACTCGACAAGCATTTGAAGGGAGGAAGTATCCTTTCCATAATACATAACTGTATTATGCATATCCAAGTGCAGAAGAAAGAGAGAGAAGGAGAGAGAGAAACAGGGAGAGAAAGTTGGAGAGAGTTAGAGAGGCAGAAGGCCTCCAGAAGCAGAGGAGTTTTAACTGAGTCTCGAAGGAGATTGTATATCTAAACTTCAATAGGAAAACCTTTATTTATAGTATGAAAAGAGGTTAACAGAAAAAATGGAAATGTTATTTAGAGCAGCTACATCATTGATTTGGTTGTAGTATAAAAACATATAGTATAAAAAAAGTATAGTATAGTATAAGTGTAGTATAAAAAAGTATATAAATAACTGAGGGATGACATTAGAGAAATGGACTGAGGGTTAGGTGTTTCGAATTGATACAGAAAGACAATAGGGAAACACTGGAGATGACAGAAGGCATGAAAATGATCTGGAAAGACTGGTTTAGTAACTACAGAAATATGGTCATATGTGATATTAATCATGTGGTCAATACATCACATGATCAGCAGACTGATTCAAGTATTAAAGGGATAAGAGCCCAATCTGTAGAAATGGATAGAATCTGATAACCTCTCCATCAAATCTTAATTCTGTGTATGAATTATTTTTTTTATAAATAAGTTCAGTATTTTAGTACCTTTTCAGAGGAGTGCCTTAGGAAGTCAAATCAATAAGAGATATCACTACATATTTAAGCAGGACTATGGGGTGTAAAAATGCTTACTGAGTTGTGTGGGGTTAAAAGAAATGCCAAATTTTAGAAAGCACTTCAATTAAAATAAAGTCTTTCTCTCTTTATTCTTTTCCACGTACAATGAACTCTGAATAATAATCAAATGGTGTTAACTTATAAATCAAGCTATCGTCCACACCTTGGGCATTAAATAATTTTTTTTTTTTTCTGGAGACTTGTTTAAACTGAGTTTGAGAGATACCTCATCTTTCAGCTAAAGATAGTGCTTGATGGTTCTCAAGCATTCTCTGCTTCATGTAAGTGAGGAAGTATGATAAACCACCAATACTCGGCTGGTTTGAAGATGTGATTCTGTGAGTCTAGGGGTGGACAGTGAGTGGTAGTTAGGGTTGTATCACTTCAGAAAGTTTTGCAAGTATTAATTTGGAATCCTGACTTACCCCTAAAACCACAATCATGAAAATCACTGACTATGGCGTTCTTGAGGGGAAGTGGTGAGAGGGCATTTTTCATATAAACTTAATTGTGTGCAAATACATGAAGGTCAACCAAATGAGAAAAAACTAAGGCTATTTATTCTGAGCTTTCTCACAACAAGGAAGTTAACCATCATCACTTGCATTTTGGCATAGACTCAAAGGCAGGACAGGGACTGGAAAAGCTTTGTAAGTGGAAAAAGGGAAGGCTTCAGGCGTGCCCTGATTTGGAGGAAAAGGGAAGGCTTCAGGTGTGCCCTGATTTGGAGGCTGTTGGCATGGGGAAGCTGTAGACAGGCTACTTAGAAGTAGATTGTCCTATATGATTGGTTAGGGGAAAATATTTGATTTTTTCTGGTTGGTGCTACGTTGGAAGTGGGAACAAAAGGTAGGGAAGCCATCAGTTATTAATCAAATCCTGGCCATATTGGGCTGTTACAGAAGTTACTAGTTAGCTTCCTGGATTATCACTTGATAGCAATCTGGCTTCCTGCAAGTCTGACCTACAACAGGCTGGCTTCCTGGGCTGTTTGTTGTAGATAAGGGGGTTGGTTTCCTGGACATGTTGTTGCAGGTTGTGGGTCAGAGTTCTATTTTTATATGTGGTCTGGCCATGGTCCATTTGTATATTCATTTTTTCAGCTGTTATTGACATTTTCAACCTAGAGTTCTATCCTGTCACTTCATAATGCTTGTTGTATCTTATCCCTTAGTGCATATGCAAATGTGCATAGTGAAATGTGCACAGATAGCTAGATGGTTTTCTCTTAATGTTTGCATTTAAAATCATGCCACTTTATGTTGTTTAGTGAGAGTGTCTGTGGTTTTTATAAAATTTGTTAATTTAAAAATCCTTTGGCTTTTATATGCATATCAAGAAATCAAGTTGCCATTCATTAGAGAAGTCTAAATCAGTTTTGATAACCCAGTCTTTCCAAAATTTACTACTCTGCTTCATCACATCTCATAACTGAAGACTGGATTGTAATAGTTGATACCCATCCTAATTACTTGACAGATTGGCTGCCTTACTCTCTATGGTTCTGTGCATTACTGCCTTGCCCTCTGCCTGTAAAACCTTCCCTCCTTCATTTCTACCTTTTTCACAGCATGAAGATTGCTTACAGTCATCTCATTTTCTGAACCAAAGAGAAGAAAGCAATTGTTACTAATTTTGACTATACTTATGTGGACAATGAAATAGAATATTTGAAATCAGGATTGCTTTAAAAAATAAGGCTGTGCAGTATACCATTTTTGATGCTTTTGGTTGCAAGTTACAGAGGACAGTGTCCAAAGTTGCTTATGCAATAAGAGGATTTATTATCCAAGGTAAGAAATCCAAAGGTACAATTTTAGATTTGGTAAACTCAGTGGGCTGATACATCCCCAGTGTGCCATCTCTCCATCTATGTCTTGTCATCCTTGGCGTTTTGACTCTCATCCTCAGCCTATTCCCCTCAAGAACATAAGTTGCTGTAACAACCTTGTATTAGTTTCCCAGGGCTCAGTGGATTAAACAAGAGAAACGTGTTTTCTCATAGTTTGGGAGGCTAGAAATCTGAAATCAAGACCATTGCAAGGTTGGTTCCTTCTTAGGGATGTGAGGGAGAATCTTTTCCATGCTTCTGTCTTAGTTTCTGGTGATTTGCCAGCAGTCTTTGGTGTTTCTTAGATTGTAGATGTATGAGGTCAGTGTCTGCATTAATTACTACTTGGCATTCTCCCTGTGTCTCTGTTTTCACATGACCATCTTCTTATAAAAACAATAGTCATTGGATTGGGGGCCCACCCATCCTTCAGTATGGCCTCATCTTACATGATTATATCTGCAATGACCCTACTTCCAAATAAGGTTCTATTCTGAGACATGATAGGACTTCAAAATATATTTTTGGGAAAACACAGTTTATAACAAAGCCCTTGCATCCTATCCTTGTACGACAGTGTTCCAAGGCTGAAAGGACATGTGTTTCTTCCTTATTTCTGAAGGAAGACACACATGACACACACGATAGACTTCCCCAAGCATCACAAGAAGAGTGATAAAGAAAAGTATCACCTGCTTTTGCTTAAACCAATCACAGTGAGGGAAATGGACTTACTACATTTAGCTTAAACTAGGGATTGGCAAATTTTTCTTGTAAAGAATTAGATAGGAAATATTTTAGGCTTTGTGGGACATATAATTTCCATCACAACTACCCATTGTAGCTCCCATAGATGGTAATGAATGGCCATGGCTGTGTCCCAATAAAACTTCCAATTTTTTTTTTTTTAACAGTGTTTGAATTTTATTCAACAGCCATCATTTGCCATCCCTGGCTTATACTCATATAAATGCACTATCCAGAACCAAGTGACTGATTCAGACTTCCTGGGAGATCTTATTTTATTTTATTATTTTATTTTTTTAAAGATTTTTATTTATTTGACAGAGAGATACAGAGAGAGCCCAAGTAGACAGAGCAGCAGGCAGAGGGAGAGGGAGAAGCAGGCGGGAGAAGCAGGCACTTCGCCAAGCAGGGAGCCCGATGCCGGGCTTGATCCCAGGACCCTGAGATCATGACCTGAGCTGAAGCTCAACCAATTGAGCCACCCAGGTGCCCACCCTGGGAAATTTAAACCCGAAACCTTTTTGTTTTGTTTTGAAAAGAAGTTTGATATTTGTTGGAAGGGAACATATAGTCCATATAAGCACAGCACTCTGCTTCTTTAATCTTGAGTTGCTTGCAGTACAGCTTGTCATAACTACTTACTTGGACATGCTGCCTTGCAAGACAGGTTTTGTGGGTAAGAGCATAGCATGGGAATTAGGATGCCTGGATTCAAATCCTTGCTTTGTAACTAGCCATATGCATAACCTTTATAAGTTACTAAGCCTTCTGCCTCAAATTCTCATCAGTAAAATGGTATTGATAATAATAGTACATACCTTATATCTAATATCTCATAGGGTTGTTGTGTGAATTAAAATAATAACTTAGGAATGACCAATTTCTTCAGCCATTGCTAGTGGTTGTATTTGGAGTATATGATCTGTTTCTACATTGTAGAGGAATAAGAAGAACTTGAGGTTAAGGACTTTATACAAACTTGCTTTTCCCAACCGTATCCAATCTTAGACTACTAGGGTTTAACATTCCCTTTAGGACAAATGGATTAATTCATATCACTACATATATGAATGAGTAATAGATATAAGGATGAGCTACCATATAAGAAGTGATGAGAGGGCCAAGTTTAATTAATGATACTCATGTTCACAGCCGGAGACAAATAGACCATAGTACAATGGATTCAGCCTATAGACTTGGATAATATTGGCTTCTATAATCCATACAGATCACCCTAGGATGGAAAGAGCAGTAGTGATCCATATTGATGATGACATCTGGTAGAGGTGATTCATAGGGTTTGTGCCTGCACTGCTTTGGTTGGTTTTTATTGTTCATATATAGAGGCAATTTAACTGATGTATAAGCATCATGCATGTGCATCAGATGTAAGTCTTACCCCTCAGTGCTACTTGAACCATGCTTACTAGTTTGTAGCTCTATTGTTTGTTCAGGGAGAGAGAAGTCCTTAGAATGACAAACTTGTCTTTTATTTATTTTCTTCTCCTTAGGACTCATGTTAGTGATGCCTTTTTACAGAATATGAACTGAGCTACTACTTATTTCTATTTTTCAAGATACCATTAATATCTGCTAAGTATGACATGATTGAATAAGCCCTCCTAATGTTCTCTTCATATTCCATATTTATTTTCATTCTAATCAAAGTCAGGCTCAACTTTCCCTGCTACTGATTTCAGAATTTTGGACAAGGAAGAGATCTTTGGCATCACATCAAGACCAATGGACTCTGCAGAAGAGGAGATGACCAAATTCGTTTGCCATTAATATCATCATATATTTAATGTTCTTTATTCTATAGAATTTATATTTTGAAGAATTCAAAGTATATACAAATATAAGAGAATAGTATAATGAACTGCCTGTGTATCCATAACCTAGGTTCCACAATTTTCAATCCTTGCCTTATTTCACTTCTGCTAAACTTAGGCTGATCATGTTTCCTAGTTTAAATCAATAAATGACTGCTAATTATCTTAACTTTCCACCACTCCCTCAAAAGTGTTCCAATTTTCACAATAATTATATGGTCATCCTATCTACCTTATTATTTGCCGCCCCAACTCCCTCCCATTGGGTTATTTTGAAGCAAATCCCAGGCCTCCTACCATCTCATCTTTAAGTATTTATACATGAATTCTTTCTTAATAAGAATTCTTAGCTTGCTATACATCTATTTTCTCAAAAACAGTATTAAAATTTTGATCAATAATAAAATATATTTTTTAAAGATTTTATTTATTTATTTGATAGACAGAGATCACAAGTAGGCAGAGAGGCAGAGAGAGAGAGAGAGAGAGGAGGAAGCAGGCTGTCGGCAGAGCAGAGAGCCTGATGCGGGGCTCGATCCCACGACCCTGGGATCATGACCCGAGCCCAAGGCAGCGGCTTTAACCCGCTGAGCCACCCAGGCGCCCCTAAAATATTTTAAAATACAAAATGCTTAGATCCATGCTAGATAATCTCCTTAATTTCTTCCTTTTTAATTTTTTAGTTGTGTTTTTTAATGCTCCAGATGGACCATTTTGACTAAATTGACTGATCAATATCAACCTGCGTGACTCATAATTTGACTCCAGGGACTGCTTAGTTAATGGTTTGGCCAAATTTACTGGTAGTTTTGGCACCTGTGGGTGTACTTCAGTTACTGAATGTCTGATATATGGGAAGTTGTTTAGGACTTCAGTAAGACAAAATAAATTAGGTTGGATAAATATTCCTTCTGTATGACTACTTATGAAATCAAATACATAAAAAACACCTTGCAGTTTTTGAAACCTTTCAAGAAACTCTAGTAATTGTCATTTTTTTCTATTACTGTATAAAATATTTACTGAGAAGACCTGCATAGCAATAAAATCAAATCCCATGTGAGGTTTTCATTGGCTGGTTTGAGGCTCTCCTATATTATTTTGGCATTAGAGATGGATTTGTTTTTGTGTGGCACAGTATTTTATGTAAGATAGTGACTTAAACATGCCAATTGTTACCTTTCTTTTTCATTTTCTCAAGTTTTAAGACAGATATAACAATAGCAAAATTGGAACAGAAAAACCGACATGATGAACTCTCAATAATTACTTTTAGCTAAAGCAGACAGTACCTTTTTTCCTACACTCTATTAAATTCAAAACTTTCTCTGCTCTTAGAATTTGCTTCCTAAGATTTCAGGTTGAGCCATTGCACGGACTACAACCACATGGGAATATTCCATTCAGTACAAACCAATAAAGTCCAAGTAAATTTCCAGCTGAGACATTTTGAGCAAATTGTGTGTCAGGTTTTGTGTGTAGTAACAAAAGTCCCAAGACCTTTTGACAAGTTCTGAAGCTTTTAGTTCATTTAGAAAGGACTAAATGAGGACAACCAGTTTGTGTGTGTTTGTGTGCACGCGCACATATGTGTGGTATGTTGTATTTACTATTGCGATATGGAGAAAACTTGTCTTTAGATTTCTCTCTGTAACAGGGAATACATAAAAGGTTAAAAAGTCATGAATCAAGAGAGCAGTGGCCAGTCTTAAGTTTTTTATATTAAAACCCAGGATCCCTATTCATTTTCGGTCACTAACCCATGTCATAACCCATGTAATTTAAGCATAAGCATCATTGGTCTTAGAATTGAAGATACTGGGATTGGTATCCAGTCTTGATCCATTTCCTGATTAGTTTCTCTCTCTCTCTCTGTCTTGCTTTATTTCTTTTAAGGTTCTTGGTTTCTCTTGAGTTCTCTGCCTTTGGGGCATAGCAGCTACAAAAGTTTGTGTTAGAAGTTACAACACAATTCACTTTGGTTGGCTCTGTGTTTATGACATGATTGGTATCTGTGAGCAGGTAGGGAATTGGAAAAATGTTCCATCTCACTCTGAATGTGGCATGGTCTGATTACAGCACAGACTACGAGGCAGATTTCTTTGTTCTGATCCTAAGAACATCCTATTGCTCTTGTAGTGACACCAGGAATAGTTCTGTCTTTTTAACCTTTTCCAAAGATCAGATTATTCTGAGTTCTGGGCCTTGAAGATAACTCTAGTGTGTTATCAGTTGTCAAGGCATGCTCTCTACAACCTTAATACATCCTGACAATCACTATACTGAATGACTCTCTGCCTTAACCTCTAAGAAACTTCCCATCCTTGCCAAATATTGCAAAAATTTGCAAGTTCATATGCAACTAATGAATAGAGGTTAACCCCAAAGCTTTTAGCTTAATTGTGCATGCAGTCAAGGTAGAAGAGTCAGAATCCTGCATCTTCCAACTGCAGTGACTTGTATTTTCTTATAGTTAAGCCTCAAACCTTTCTAGGCTGGCATGCATAAATAAAAAGATAAGGGAATTGAACTTGTGTCCTGAAAATGGAACTCTAAATACTTAGAAAAGAACCTTCTTTAAGATTGGGCAGAAATCTGCTCATCTTCCACAAGCCTCAAGAACAAGGCAAAGGTCTACTAACTATAAAAAGATGGAGATAAGAACAGCTGGAAAAAGCTTAAATAGCACTTTTTTTCTCATTTACATCCCCTTCATGGTTCTGATTTCCCTCTAAGGAAACATTTCAGAAAGCAAATGAAGAAAGGTACCTGGGAATTCATAATATGCTGAAAGAAATACAGAATGAAGATATTTTGAAAGTGAGGAAAAATCTTTGTAGATGTCACTTTGTTTTTGAATGGTCCCCCGGACTTAACTGATATTCTGTAGATAGGTCTCATGTAAATTTTGGGAGGGATTTTAAAATATCTGAACGTTTGTTTTGGCAATGTCAGAGTGTCTTTTGAACTGGAAATACCTTTGTTAGTTTCAGAGGATCAGACAGAGTTTTATATGCAAAATGTCTTTCTCGAGAAACAAGCATTTCATTAGGCAGCTGCCTGGAAATGTTAAGAGATGCTAATTGCTTGGCAGACTTAGATGAGCAGGGAGCACAGAGGGACGCTCTTGTTACCCCAATTCATGGAAAGCAGAAAGTGACACCAAACTGAATCTAGGAAATGTATTTTCTGCTTGGGATACTACTTTCTTGTTGCTTTAAACAAGTTTTATTCATGTCCTTTTTTTCTAGCAAGACTTCAGGTAAAATCCAAGACACACTAAGACAACTTAATTTTTCAAGTTATAGAGAATCTCAAACACAGTACTTGTGCTTAAAGGACTAGATGTCTCTCCCAAGAAGCTAGTATTCTTTCAAGGAAAAAATATCCTCAAGTATATCATTATTCAAATAGTAAACAAATAATATCACACTTATAGGCAGATTTAATTATGAGTCACTATGAGTCCCAAAAAACAAGTGACATAAGTATCTATTTTCATGTTATACTAGAGAACTGTTAGTAGGTCTTTACTGAAAACAAACAAAGATCTTCATTTATTGAATATTTCCACCTTAAACATCCATATTTTTATTTAAGACTTTGCACCTCCCTCCCCTACTGTCCTTCAAAAATAAAATAGCCTTCCAAATAAAAGTCTTATAATTAAATATGTTTTAAAAATTTCAGGAGTATTATAAATAATTTCAAGAGTTATTTAGGTCTTAAAACAGAATTTTTAACAATTATGTATGCCTTGTAATGAAGTCAAAGCACATTTATTGAGTGCTTATTTGACGTCAGGAACTGTCTTAGTGTTTAATGTATATTAACTAACTTAATCCTGTTTTTTTCATCAACTAATTAATCCCTACAACAATTGTGTCAGGAAGCTACTAGCACTATTATTGTCCTTATTTAATAAAGAAGGCAATAGGCACACAGAATTCAAGTAACTCACCCATAGCCATTCAATCAGGAAGTGGTGGAACAAGAATTGAACCCCATTTAGTCTGGATCCAGCCCCTATATTGTAAACACCACCACCAGCTGTGCTCAAACCTCAGTGTACAATGGAGTCATTGAAAGTTGTTAAAATGCAGATTGCTAGGCCCCAGTCCCAAAGTTATTGATTTAGTAGGAATGGATTAGGGCCAGAAAATTTGCATTTTAACCAATTCCCAGGTAATGTTGATGCTATTCTTTCGGGGTCTACTCTTTGAGAACTGGTATGCCATTCTATTGTATTTAATTAGCTTAGTATCATCTTTTCTTCTATTGGACAGACTGTTGTCTTTTTGAGACCTGAGGGTGTGTCTGTTGTATCTGTCAGTTTTCCACAGCTGGTGTTTCCAAGTAGCTAGTAAGTATTCAATACCTGTTTGTTCCAAGTATGAATGAATGCATGGATAAATCTCTAGAACCCCCTTGTAAAATGTGGAAAGGGCCTAGGAGTGATATTTAATTAAGCTGTCATCTTACAAATAATTTAATATGAATTCATTAATTTGGAATCAACAAATTAACCACCTACAAAACCCTAGAGGGATTTATGGCAGGGCTCTCTGATGTGAATTATGAAGAATGTTTGGGAATAAGCTAAGCGGCAATGCTTGACGACAGTCCTGCAATAGTACTGCATTGTAGGACCCAGGAATGGAAACATGAGTCTAACTCAAGCTTGGGTGCAAAAACAGTGGGAAAGGATCACTGAACAGAGATGAGGTCATTCTTTTGCTCAACAACAAACATGGTGGGGAAAATCTGGAGTTTATGGACTTCTTTGAAAATGCTGCAGAATGTGGTAGGAAAAAAACATGGCTTTAAAGGCAGACGGATATGGGCTCAGAATTCTAGTTTTGCTACTTACTAGTTGTATGCCACATGGTAAAAATATAATTTGACCTGTATTTTCTCAATCACTTGACTCATAAAATTAATACGAAGATAAAGCAACTTGACAGGTAATAATCATACATCTGCAATGACTGGTACTCACCAAAAGTTTGTTTTCTTCTTTCTCCAGAATTTCTGATTCATGTTACAAATTATGTAACTCTCTTTCTTACATTATATACTATATTTCTCTCTCATTATATACTATATAGAATTTCTCTCTCATTATATACTATAGAGAGTAGACTTACACTTGTTAGACTATTCACTAAATTTATGTTATCGTTGCTTATGTTATCGTTGTATCTTTTCTACTTGCCTAAATTGAAGGTATAAGATTAACTTCTTTAATTACCGGATTTCATCTTATTCTCTTAGACCGGATATCAAAGATAATTTAAAACTGGCTCTGCCTCATTATCCAAATAAATAATATTTAAAATATCAGTGCTGTAACCTTTGTCTTTTAGTATAACCTCAGATTACCATTAGAAAAGGCTTATTTTTTCAGCCTTTGAGGAATACATGCTAAAGCAGAAACACATGAAATGGTTAGAAGAAAGAATCATATGTTGTTAGAATTCAGCTTTTCAACACCCACTTTCATGCTTTCTATCTGTTAGGTGTTGCTGCTTCATTGAATTACAAACAATAGAACTGACATATTCCTGTGCATATATAATAACCACACTAAAATTTTGTTATTATAACACTATAGGGAAGTTTTCACACCTTAGAAATCACCTACTCATATGTTTTAAGAAGACCATTTGGTGCAACCCTAATTTAAAACTATGTTCCTTTTTAACCACTGTATTGAGCATTTCTTCCCTTATCCCTTGGTAATTAGGTTTTGGCAAAAAATGAGAAGGAGGCTTCTAGATGTTCACACAGACTCTGTGATCATACTTACCCTCTTTGGACTAATTTATGTATTATGGTAATCTTTCTGTCCTTTCATGGTTGTCAAAACAACTTGCCAGGCACATTCTAAGATTTAGAGCCTTTTTTAAAAAGCTCTATGCCCAACTTGGAGCTTGAACTCAAGATTCTGAGATCAAGTCACGTGCTCAAGGGAAAAAAAAAAGGAGAGAGAGAGGCAAATCAAGAAATAGATTCTTGGGGCACCCGGGTGGCTCAGTGGCCTTCAGCCTTCAGCTCAGGTCATGATTTCAGGGTCCTGGGATTGAGCCCCACACTGGGCTCTCGGCTCAGCAGAGGCCTGCTTCCCCCACCCCCCTCCGCCACCCGCCTGCCTCTCTGCCTACTTCTGATTTCTCTCTATCAAATAAATAAATAAAGTCTTAAAAAAATACTTTAGAGGGGCACCTGGGTGGCTCAGTGGGTTGGAACCTCTGCCTTCAGCTTGGGTCATGATCCCAGGTTTCTGGGATCGAGCCCTGCATCGGGCTCTCTGCTCGGCGGGGAGCCTGCTTCCCTTCCTCTCTCTCTGCTTGCCTCTCTGCCTACTTGTGATCTCTCTCTGTCAAATAAATAAATAAAAATAAAAAAAAAATACTTTAGAAAAAAAAAGAAATAGATTCTTAATAAACTGATGGTTACCGGATGGGAAGGGAATGGGGCATGGGTGAAATAGGCGATGGGGATTATGGAAGGCAGTTGTGATGAACACTGAGTGTTGTATGGAAGTGTTGAGTTACAATATTGTACAGCTGAAGCTGATATTACATTGTATATTAACTAGATGGAATTTAAATAGAAACTTAAAAAAAAAAAAAGAGTTGCTCTAGTGACTGAGCCAGAAGGTGCCCCCAGAGTCAATTTTAAACAATAGCATCTTTTGCTTTAAATCCTCAGTTCATGGTTTTTTTTCTGAAAAAGCAAAATAAAACTGACAATAATGATCAAAATGAACTGTTTAAAACACTTGCTGCATTCCACCTAATTATGCAGATAATACCCTTTATCCATAAAACGTCTCATTTTCCTTGAAAACCTCCCCTTCCCTCTGGCTGCTTTGGTCCCCGTTTTCTTGTTGTACACTACAGACTGTTCCAGAGAGCAGGGCTGGAGGGGTTCTAGGAATGCTGTAGAGCGTATCAATCATTGCTGCCACAGTTTTGGTTGCACATCTTTGTAGTCACAGATTTGTTAGGAATTCAGATGCACATGCTTTTTTATTTTAAATGATTAAAAATACTCTGTGTGACTTTATATTTTTAATGGTCCTTGCTTCAAAATCCTGTGATCTTATGAAATGTCATTTATAATGAGACCTGCCCCCATCCCTTTGTAAGTATCAACAGAGGGAGATGTAAATACGCTAAAGCGCTTGATAATAGGCAATAAAAATTTCACCTTTAGGTAATTAGCTACAAGCTAGTTTTAGCTAAGAGCATTATTTATTATCTCTTTATTGGAGATCAATAAAATAATCGTGTCTCTATGAAGCAAAATAATTTAATGACTATGAGAAGAATCTAAATAGATATTCCTTTCTCTTCAGTGACTGTAGGTCTCTATCACTGGTTCTGAACCTTCATTTAACTCCAGTATACCTGCAGCTTATGACACATTCCCACTTGTGACACAAGCTCCCTCACAGTGTGGTGAAGAACTGGGTGGTATCTGATATGGAGACTAATTAATTAATTGAGCCAGTCATTTAACAAGACTGAGTGCCCTGGGTGGCTCAGTGGGTTAAAGCCTCTGCCTTTGGTCCTGGTCATGACCCCAGTGCTCCGCATCAGGCTCTCTGCTCAGTGGAGAGCTTGCTTCCTCCTCTCTCTCTCTGCCTACTTGTGATCTCTGTCAAATTAAAAAAAATTAAAAACTCAGGGCGTCTGGGTGGCTCAGTGTGTTAAGCCTCTGCCTTCAGCTCAGGTCATGATCTCAGGGTTCTGGGATCGAGCCCTGCATCAGGCTCTCTGCTCAGCAGGGAGCCTGCTTCCTCCTCTCTCTCTCTGCCTGCCTCTCTGCCTACTTGTGATCTCTGTCTGTCCAATAAATAAATAAATAAATCTTAAAAGAAATCTTTAAAAAAAATAAAAAACTAAAAAAAAATTTAAAAAAATTAAAAAAAGAAATGACTGAGTGCCTACAGTGGCATAAGCATGGTTTTAGATAATAGAGATAAAACAGTGAATGAAACAAATCCACCATCCCTTTGGAGCTTGTATTCAATACAGAGAGATGGACAATGTAAAAAAAAAAAAATCACATAATTTCAAGTAGTGATAAGTGATGTGGGGAACAAAGGCAAAAGAAAAACTTAAATCTCCTGACTACATACAGTCTATTAACAAGTCCTTGAAACACGCAGAATGACATTCCTCTAGAAACTCTGCTGTCTCAATGTTAATATTTTAATAAGAGCAAAAGGTAATCTTAGCTTATCATTATTCCAAACGCTCAGGATTCTGTAAATCCACTTTAACATAAAAATTCCTTTGGAAACTTCCTTTATCTCTACCCCCTATATGTTGGCAATCATCTTCCAAGCATATGCCCCATATCTGAAGGGTCTAATGACTGAGGTTTTACTAGACAGTAATCAAAGACCTTTTCCTAACAATAGTTAGCCCCCTCAAGGCCCTGAAAACCTGTTTCCAAAATACCCTGGAGGCTTGTGCTGTCCCTAACCCCGCCCAACTTGAAAGCACTCCTCAGGATCCCAGTGCATCTCTTTCTATCCATGGATCCAATCCCTGTGCTTTAATGAAACCACTGTTTGCACCGAAGACATCTCAAGAATTCTTTCTTGGCTGTCAGCTCTGAACTCCACCACTTCAAACCGTATCAATAAGTACTATGAAGAAGAAAAAAAAAAAATAAAGCAGGGTAAGGGAATGAAGATTGATTGGGGAGATCAAGTTTAGATGGGAAGGAAGTATAGTATTTGAATCCATGATAACCAATATCTCTTAAAAGATCCTTGGTAATTCCAACATGAACAGTAGATGCAAAAATTATTTTTTGAATGAACGAATGACTGAAACACTAGTTCCTCTACAATATCCAAGAATCATTGTTCTAAAAGGTTTGCTGTAGATTTTGGTGAGGAGATAAGAGATTTTAACCACAAGAGACAGGAGTATTTGTAGAAGGTGGTGGGAGGTATACAGAGCAAAGTGTTTAAGTAGAGAGCCCTTCAAGCACAGGAAGTCATTGACATCAAAAGTGTTAATTAACTTCTATATCCATATATTAGGACCATAAATGATTTAAGTAATACTGACAGTCTTTTGTACCATAAGCACTTGAGTTCCATGACATCTGATGTTAGTGTGGGTGATCATAAAGAGGGAAGAAATATAGATAAATAGAATATTATCCAAATACACAAACCAAGGCATTTTCCATTGCGTAGGGTAGCAGTCAATTAGATAAGGAATGAATAGGTCTCAAAGAGACCTTTATTGTGGAAAAAAAAACACTTTAGAAAAAACATATCCTAAATCATTTCAGTATATATAAAAGTAGAAGTATATAAAGAGCCTGAAGACTGTTCTAAATTCCCACCACATGCTTTCTACAAACATAATAGGCTACTACATCAAAAGTATTTGATGGATTGAAAATCTGTGTCTTCCAACAAGAGACTCCATTATTACATGAAATTTGCTCAAAGGCATTCCAAGGCCTGAGCTCCTCTTTAGAAGAGTGGCTATTGGATTGGAAATGTCCCATAACTTAATATTTTACCCCTCCCAGGTAATAATTTTATTTATGTGAGGATGAAAACCTCATAGGAAAGGCAGGAAGCTTCTTGATGGGGTTCAAGGCATTAGGCAGAAAGTGAGATCTTTTTGAGAAGTTTTTTTAAACATTTTACCAGGTAGTCATTTCACTTCATAGCAGTGCTGAGATACTCTGATTACATGAACAGGCAGAAAATCTCACATTTTTGCTAACTATAGTGAAGCTCAAAATTTTTTTAAACTTCCCTACATTTATCTATTATGCACTCACTACTCACAGTTAAGCTTTATATTTCAGTTATTTAACTAATTAGACAGAGAGAGGGAGGGAGAGAGAAATACCACAAAAACATCACAAATAAAGCCCAAGTCTTCAATATTCACTTCTTTTACATTTAGTGTGTATTAAATTGCCAATATTTCATTATTTCCTTCTCTTTTGTGATGCATGACTCCAGTAGTAACTGAGAGTACTACAGTGTACAAAAAGGAACTTTTATCCATAAAAGAGCTTTTCTACTGAATGAATCAGAAGATAAAACCAAGGCACTTTTTAAATATATCTCTATCTTTTTTTTTTTTTTCCCCTCAGCTTGTTGCTCTAGACCTTGAGTTTAAACTAGTTCAGAATCAATCAACTCAACTCAGAAATAGAATGAAAGACTTCTCAGAAGAAAGTGAGAACAGAGGAAAATATATATTTTTAAATTGCCTATTGCGGCTTGTATCTCAGACAGAATTTATCAATGTCTCACACGGGATCAGGGCACATTGTGAAGCCCATAGAGAGCACATGCTCAGGTGAAGCAGCCAAAATTGTCATATAAATTGCAAGGTGGGTTGAGAGTCATTAGAAGATAGTAAACAAAGCCCCCCCCCCAAAAAAAAGTGGCCAGTCCATAAAAATAAAATCTACCTTTCATTTGGTCTTACCTAGAGTATAATGGTAGCTAAAAGCAAATCTAAATTGACTTCAGAAAAGCAGTCAATTTACAATGTTACAACTCACAGGAATACTATAAAGTAAGAATGGAAACTCCCTGAGGTAGAAAGGGAGAGGGCTTTCTACTTTCTTTGGAACATCAATATATATTTATTTGTTTTTAAAAGATTTTATTTATTTATTTGACAGAGGGATTGAGATCACAAATAGGCAGAGAGACAGGCAGAGAGAGAGAGGGAGAAGCAGATTCCCAGCTGAGCAGAGAGCCCGATGTGGGGCTGGATCCCAGGACCCTGAGATCATGACCTGAGCCAAGGCAGAGGCTTAACCCACTGAGCCACCCAGGCACCCCGATAGAGTTATATTTATGTGGGGGCCTTGGTGAACATTTTTGGAATGAATTATTTGATTGATTTTTGAAACTTCATTATATCGAAATTTATAAGATTCTCAAAATTAGTGTTTCTTATATTTAGCATTAGTTCTAATGGAGACTTAGTGACAGCCCAACACCATGTTGGGTATGCCCAATAGGAGCAAAGTCTTCTTCAAATTTTGAATATGCATCTGAAATAGAAGGATTCCCAGGAGACCCGATCTGTTTCTTGTGTACACAGGCAAAAGCGTAAGTGTAAAGGATTAACAATGCTTGTGTGCATGCTTTGTCAGGATCATCAGTTAACCAGCAGGCTCTCATACCTTTAGTAATCACAATGACAAAAGGAGAGCCTTGGCTTGGAGGAAAGGGAAAATGATGGGAGACATATATTACCATCAACTCAGGTAGAGCAGAACTCATTTTCTTCCAGTTTCTCTTTTCAGACTGGCCATCCTAATTTCTTTTTTCTCTTTTGTAAACCTCATTTTTATGGGTGCTCTGAAAATATTGGTTATTGATTTTACACTTATCATGAAGTTGATAAATGCTCAAAGTTTCTGCCCTAGGACAACCTTTTAAAATAAAATTGTAAGAAAGATGAGAAGCTACGAAAAGGAAGTAGTGATGCCTAAAAATGTATTTTTTTTTGTTGTATTTTATCACATTGGTATGTCTAACTTGTCATTGAAGCTTTTTAACTCATTCTCTAATTCATCTATTCATAAACTTGAATCAAGTGTTTAATATGTGCCAGACACTGTGCATGGGACAGGGATAAAAAGAAGAAGAACTCATTCAGTTCTCAAGGAGTGTTTATTCTTTGGATCCTAGTCAAGGACCAGTTGGAGATGAAAATTTCATCAATATTATGCTACAGGCTTGGATAGAATATTATAGGGAGCAGAGAAGAGTGAGATATGTCTTTAAGGAAAAGATCACATCTAACTTGAGTTCAGATTGGAATTAGTTTGGCAGAGGAGGTTGTTCTGAACCAACCAGTGGATCTGAGAGTCATAGAACTTCACTATTGGTAACCCTGCCTCAGTGTTCTTCAGGGTAGATGGGCTTTTGGTATGTAGTAATTGAAGGAGGAAATCTGCATATGTGGATTGGTAAAGTTACAAAGATACCTCTAAAATATTTGGGTAACATGGTTTTAAGTGGTGGGGTTCAGAACTGACAGTCAAGAAAGAATTTGTGTGACATCTTCAGTGCAAAAAGATGGTTTTATTAAAGCACAGGGACAGGACCCATGCACCAGGGTCATGAGGAGTAGCTGATCCTATACTTCCAAGTTGGGAGGGGGTTAAGAACAGCACAAGCCTCCAGGGTATTTTGGAAACAAGGGTTTCCAGGACCTTGATGGGGCTAGCTGTTGTTAGGAAAAGGTCTTTTATTACTGTCTAGTAAAAACTCAGTCATGAGACCCTTCAGCTATGGGTCATATGATTGGAGGGTGATTGCCAACATATATCTTGGGGGGTAGAGATAAAGGAAGGTTCCAAAAAACTTTTTATATGTTAAAGTAGACTTACAGGAACCCCGGGGGGTCAGAATAATATTAAGCTAAGATTACCTTTTGCTCTTATTAAAGTTTTAACATTGAGGCAGCAGAGTTCCTAGAGGAATGTCATTCTGTCTGTTTCAAGGACTTGTCAATGGACTATAAGCAGTAAGGAGATTTAAGTTTTTCTTTTCCCTTTGTTTCCCACATAAATAGTACTATTCTTATAGGGCTGAGGCAGGAACTTCTCAAGTGGTATATTTTCAAGTGGTATATTATTGTTTGTATGAAATAAATCCTCCAAACCAAAATTTAATACTTCTATGTAAGAGGCCAGTTGAATTTCTTAATATCACATAACGTGGTAAAATTTACAGGGATAGGAAAATGTTAATAGTGAAAAATATCTCATAACTATTGAACATTACAAAAGTTGTTTCTGAAAGGGAGATCAAGCATCAGTTGGACTATAGGAAATATATTACAGATTTTTAAAAAAAAACCTCTTCTATTGCTTTTGTAAGAAGAAGTAAAATGTGTCTTCCATGCGTTGGATTAGAATACTGAGGTGATTGTTCTTGCTGCTTGAATAGAACTGGTCGTGTTTTGATTCCACACATTGTCATCAAAAATAATATTAAATAGTTTGCCCCAGCAGTGACTACCCTTCCCCATCCTTACCCTCATCTCTTTCATAATCTAATTGGGTCTTATGTGGAAATTTTTAATGAGAAATCAGAACGAACTTCTGTTTAATAGCCTTGGGAGATGTGGACTGGTAGCTTGTTCTGCTCTGAATGGACAGACATCTCTTCTTTCATTATCTAGTAAAATGCTTGTTTTTGCTTAGGGATAAATTGGATTGAGCCAGATGCCTGGCCAGGGGATGATTTTTAATAAGCTCATTTCTACCCTACCTAACCCAAGAAGCTTTTAGGAATCAGTGCATAATGTGCATGAGGTTCTGGACTACCAGTCTTATATAAATATTTTACCTAATTCCCACAATAAGTCTATAAGGTAAGTACCTTTATTACCCCATTTTACAAACACAGAAACTGAGGCTTATAACCAAGTTGTTTTTCAAGGACACAAAGTTAATAAATGGTGGAACAGGGATTTAATTTTTTTTTTCATTTTAAAAATTCCAAATTCAGTGGGCTTATGTTGCACTAAAGTAGGCATATTTTTATTGTTCACATGTTGGTAATATTATTAGGCACAGGGAAAATATAGTTAAAGATAGATCCCAGAAGCTGGATGAGTTTTTGTTCACATATACAACTTTATGCAAGTGTAAACTACTGCGTAAATGATGAACTCAGTGCTGGCATTCTCTCTAATGTGGTTTAATTCTTATATATTTCTCAACTGGGTTTCAGCAAAAACTGTATTTAGTTGGCCCTGAAAGAAATCTAATACTTTGCCTGTGACTTTCAGAAAAGGATGTGTGCACACAGTGTAAAAACTTCCTAAATTAAATTTGCAAAATATACTCATCATTTCTAGTTGTCTCTGTTGTGCATAAAGCACAAGGAGTGCTTATGCTATTGCTCTCAGAGGGCTTTTTATACACTGTGACAGGTTGAAGAACTGCTGTAGGTAAGAGTCTGGAACAGCAGAGGCTGGACATACAAGTCACCCCTTGTCTTGCCTAGTTAATATCAGCAGAGTTTAAGAAGGTCCGACACCTGTATGTGATTCAGGGAATTACCATCAAAGAGATTCTTCCATGATTTGACTTTGGTTTGCGCTCCCAAGTGTACCTTGCTCTTGCAAACCTATTTTTCATTTTCACCATCTGAAAAAAGAAACTTCTGCTCTAACTAGAGGCAATAAAACATGGAAGTAGAATCGATGAGTCATAAATTAGCTATTCGAAGTTTTGTTAAGTATAAGCTAGATAGGATACCTATTTAGGGCATGGTGTTATTAGAAGTGGTCAGTGGTTGTGCTCATAGATTTAGTTGTCTCCGCAGTTTATGTTATGAAAAATAAACTTATCCTTTAAGAGAGTCACTCTGGTAAGCTTTGCAAATCCACCTCGTCTAGCACAGAGATGAGAATTCTATCTTTAAGATACAGAACTTGAATAAAATTACTACTCTTTGTTATAGGTAGTGCATGGCTGCCTGCCAGATGGTTCTAACTCACTGAATGACATCTGAGGGAGACTAGGAAGAATTAAAATACACTGGTGATATAAGAAAGAAATCGAATGACTGAGATGGAATTTAGGAGAGGAAAGCCATTAGCAAAATATTATTAAGCATTTAGAGAGCACTTTGCTTATAAAATGTTTTATAATCTTTTTTTTAATTTGATTCTTGTAGGCTTTCAGCAGCAATGTCAGTTCTATGCTATTGTTCTCTCAGACATTTAGGCTGAATACTTTTGGTTTAATATATTGGAGGATCTTGCTAACATCAACCTGCCTTTAAGACTGAAACATCAAAATAATCCAAAAAGTCACACTAAAAAAATTAGCTATGAACTCTCAGCTTGAGAGACCCAAATCAAATTTTTTTTTTCCAGTTCTTCCCTCCCTTCATTGAAGGGTTTTGTGCTAGTTTTCTTCCCATTTTAGAGAAAATGAAATGAAGCTTCCTCATTTTACAGACTAATATAATTAATAACTTAAAAAGTGAATGAGCCAGTCATAGACTAAAACAAGGACTTAGATTTAAATTAGTTGCATTGCTTTCTAGTTGTCAGTAGTAAATTGTCATACGCAGTTGTATTCGTGTGTTTTGGATCAGAGGGACAATGAAAAACAAAATTCCTTATATTTTAAACATACCATATTTAAATATTTAAAAAATTATGAAAATTTAGACAATTAGTTTCTCTAAATGAGTCAGAAACAACTCATAAATTTTTAGAAATTCTATAGAAGTGCATTTTGAGTATGTTTGACAAAATTCCCTTGGGTTTACCTGTATTTATGTGGACAATTCTTGTAGTTCAACTAGCATGTGCAATTTGAAATGGTCTATATGAAGGGCAAACTATAGCTTGCATATGCTGTAGCCTATCACCATTTTATAAATGTTTTAGTAGAATAGAACTATTCACATTCATTTATTACTTGTATTTATATATTGATTTTGTGTTGATTATTTGTGACAGAGTGTAAGGCCTGCAAGACTAGAATATTTACTATTTACTATATGGACTTAAAAAACAAGCAAACAAACAACCAAAAAAAAAAAACCAAAAAACTTTTGCCGACCCCTACCCTCTGTGATACAAACAGGGAACCTAGTCCTCATTTATTATATAAAAATATTTACATCCTTACATATATGTGAAGTCATGCAACTAACATTTATTGAACTTCTATTAGGTGTCAGGCAGACTATTTAAAATGTCTGTAATACAGAGATTAAAATTCAAGATTAAGAAAATATCCTACCAAAAGTTTCTCATCTCCAGACTTCTTATTGGTACATTTTCAGCAACTTAGAAAGTTGCCAACAATCCAACATAGGAAGTAAGGAAGTATTAACTCGCTAGTGATGGATTCAATTCCATTTCATTCCATTTCAGATCCACATAGGAAGCTGGCCATTGCATTTGCACATAAGCCAACCCAAGGTGTTTAAGTGAAACATGTATTACTCTTCTCAGAATTCATTTATCAAATAAGTTATAGCAATCAAAGAGGATTAAAGGAGGAAAATTCTTTTACTGTATGCAATGTTATGTGATGTAACATTTGATTCATTTCCACTGAATCAAGGAAAAGGAGAGCAATGTTATAATTCTATGGGTCTAAAATGCTGTAGATCCTAAAGGTTTTAAAAGTGTTCTGATGACGTAGTGCTATGTGTTTTAAAAGTAGCACATGGAGAGTCCCTCTAAACTGCTAAAGAAAATTTAAAGGGTTCACAGTTCAAAAAGCCAAGAATTAACTAATATGGTAGCATGATTATGACCTAAGCTTTCCAATGTCTTTGTCCTGATTTAGTAAAAACACAAATACTTTAGTTTTGTTTTTGTTTTTATTTTAAGAATCCTTTTTAATCAGAAAACTGGACCACTGATGAGGACCATTTTTAAATAAACAACTTGCAAGAATAGCTTAAGACCATAATTCATTAGAGGGTTGGTACTGTAACAAATGTGTTCATTTTCCCAACTTGCACATTCAACCATTTTGAATGTTCTATAGATTAATTCATAGCCAAGGGAGAGGTTTTCTAGACTTTAAAACTATTAAACACTATGGCAAGTATAAAATGTTACAAATAAATCTATCTTAAGTTCAACTCAATGTGCCTAACATACTAAATTTTAAAAATAGCAAATATGTTTATATGAACCACATAAGCTATAACATCAATTATGTTACACATACATTTATTTTAAAAATCTCCTGTAAAATTTCACCAGCCTTTCACTTGCTTTAGCCATAGTTGTTATATATATATATACATACACACATGTGTGTATGTATATATATATGTGTGTGTATATATATATGTATGTATATATATATATGTATGTGTATATATATATATAAAATAATGAACCTAGATTTCCAAAATAAGGGCATGAATTTATTTTATGTTTTATCAATATTTATCTTCTGACTGGATTTTCTCTTGGGTTTAGTCTTGCTATACTAGGAAAAATAGCCTTATGCAATCAATTAGAATTGAGGTGTGAGTAAGTTAAGAAGGGTTTATCTCTTCCTACATAATGCCAACCATGTATATAGAGTAGGAAAATGAAAATATGGCATAATAAAGTTTTCTTCCCTACAGAATTTTTCAAAAAATAACAAAAACCTGTTATCTCAAAGGATGTTTGCTCTGGTTATTACCTGTTGAGACGATCTTGTCCTTCTCCTCCCTCTTCTTCAATTATTTTTTTCTGTACAGTTTTTATCATCCTCTATTACTCTATAAAATTCATTCATTTGTATGCTTACTGTGCATTGTCTGACTCTCCTGCTACATTATAAAGCCTGGGAAGGCAAGGATTTTGTCTGTATTATTTCTGTTGCATTCTACCTGCCTGGAACATACTTGGTACACAAAAGAATTTCAGTACATATTTGTGGAAGAAAGGCAAGAAGGTGGAAAGCAAGGAAGGAAAGAATGGCTACCATTTGAGAGAACTGTTAAGGTGAATCAATAAAGATTATAAGATACAGCAAGTCAGTGAGGCACATCAACAAATTGGTCAAACCCTGCTTTCTTCTCTTTCAGCAGGATTACCTTTTCCCTAAACAAGGAGACCTGGTTTAGAGCAGGTGGTACTGAAATCCAGTCCAAGCCCCACTTAACAAATCCTGAACCCAGACATGACTTGTCTCCCACAGAGGGAGAGCCTTTTTCTAACTAACAGAGGCCCAATGTGGCCCAGCAATAGTGGGCATTTACTTATCACTTGCTATAATCTTCATTCTTGACCTGATGTTCTTTTTTTTTTTTTTATTTAAGCTTTATTTAAACATATAATGTAACCCCACCACCCTCTCCCAACCCCTCTCCCCCCCACCCCCCTCAGTTTGTTTTATGACATTAAGAGTCTCTTTTGGTTTGTCTCCCTCCCGATCCCATCTTGTTTCATTTTTACTTTTCCTACCACCATAACTCCCACCCCCGTTGCATCTCCACTTCCTCATATCAGGGAGATCATGTGATAGTTGTCTTTCTCCAGTTGACTTATTTCGCTAAGCATAATACGCTCTAGTTCCATCCATGTCTTACCATTTGCGACGACATAGACCTGATGTCAACACAAAAAAGGTTTTCCTTGTTCATTTTGACTGTTTTTCCTAAATTTAGCATTTTATTCTATTAAAGAAATTTTCTGATTCTTTCTTTAAAGTCTTATTTCTGTTTTCAAGAGAGACACATTCCACTACTAATCCTCACACTAGAATTCTGCTAGAGTAAATACTCAATGAATAAGAACTTCCCTTACCTATAAACACATGGCCTTTTATTTTGTTTTATTTTATCATTTCCTTTCTGAAACAGAGGTCAAACTTGTAGATTGAATAATTGGACCCAGTTTTTCACCCCTCCTGGAACTCACCTTTTCACTATGGCCTTATCATGGTCTGTCCTTTGACTTTGGGTTCAGAGTTCTTTATTTTATTTTATTTTTTTAATTAATTAATTAATTAATTTTAAGATTTTACTTATTTATTTGACAGAGAGAGAGCACAAGCATGGAGAGCAGTAGAGGGAGAGAGAGAAGCAGGGTCTCCACTGAGCAGGGAGCTTGAAGTGGAATTCGATCCCAGGACCCAGGGATCATGATCTGAGCCAAAGGCAGATGCTTAACTGAGTGAGCCACGCAGGCACTCCGAGTTCAGAGTTCTGATATGCTTTGGACATTGGTACATTGATAGGAGTGATACTATATTTTAAAAATTTCTCATGCATTTCCACTTGCTGGTTTATACCTCTGCCATTGCCACCAATAAAGCAAGGGCTCAGGCAGCCTGTTGGCAAAAAGAGGATGGAGGACATGTGGAGCAGAGTTTTTCCAGAGCCCTCCAGAGGGACTGTCTGTAGCACAGGAGCTCCAGGAGAAGAACAACCTGCTGAGCCTACCCTCAATTAACCAAAATGGCCAACCTGCAGATTCATAAGAATCATCAATTTTGTTTCAAGCCCCTGAATTTTGCATTGTTTTCTTATGCAGTATTTTTGGACGATGGCTGACTGACACAAAAGATAATTCTACTTTTTTGTGAATACCTCAAATGAACAGTTACATACAATTCAGGAGACATATACTGTATGTGGTGCCCAATACCAAGGTAAGAAATTTTAATGTGCTTTACAATACTCTACTTAATTTTACCCAGAGGTCTCTGCACCATTTTTCTTAATGTGACTTGTGTGTATGCATTTATGTTTGAACTTATGACATGTTAGAAAAGTATTTCATAACTCCTTTTCTACTTTCTACATGAATATAAAGATGTACAAATTGGAATAAGGGACATCCATCATATGTCTTCTTTTTGTTCTTTTTGAAAATAGTGCTCACCTTTTCATTTCGACTTTTTTACAGCCACTGTAGCAATTATATCGGTTTTGTACTTCATCCCTTCTGTGAATTAATTGTCATCTTGATGTATTGCCATAAAAAAAGGGATTCCTAGGGAAGATGATTTCACAGAATTGACTTAATTATTCAGAGGCCAATTATCCTGTTCTAGAATATTCACATTGTTTTTATTTCCTCTTTTCTCCCTGCATTTGAATATTTCTCAGTCCATTAACAATCCATTTTGCTTCTCATTAACATCTCCGGTAGAAAGTATGGTGAAAGAGATAATTGAGACTTTGGGAAATGATAAAAGTTTTGAATTAATTGAACTCTGGATACTCTTATTTATTTATTTATTTATTTATTTGACAGATAGAGATCACAAGTAGGCAGAGAGGCAGGCAGAGAGAGAGGAGGAAGCAGGCTCCCCGCCGAGCAGAGAGCCCGATGCGGGGCTCGATCCCAGGTAGCCCTGAGATCATGACCTGAGCCGAAGGCAGAGGCTTTAACCCACTGAGCCACCCAGGCGCCCCTGAACTCTGGATACTCTTATCTTATTCTCTACCTTATAAAGACATATACCTGAGTTTATTGCATTTATAGGTAAACCTACACTGAAAAAGACTTTATTATGGTGGTTTTTCAGATTCACAAATATGTAAGGAGGGCATAAAGATATCTCCTTTTCATAACTTTAAGCTGAAACTATAGCACTATTAGCCTCTTCTAATAAATCCTTTTGATATACTCTGGCCTTCAGGTTTGAGATTATAAGTTTGAGGTGGCAGTTATTAACTATTATATTCCAGTTTTGTGATATGGGGGGGGGTGCTCTGCAAGCTACATTTCTTCTTTGCCAACTCCTGTTTGTTCTGTCAATGGAGGGCACTGAAAGAAGCTGAAAGGTATTTGGAGAGAGGAGGCACTTGCCTCTTCTAGGTGTTGTCTTCTTCTTCTGCTTTTTCCTTCTTCTGTTTTAAAGATTTTATTTATTTATTTGAGAGAGAGTGAGAGCAAGAGAGGTCACAGAGGGTGAGGGAGACGCAGACTTGCCACTGAGCAAAGAGCACGATATGGGACTTGATCCCAGGACACTGGATCATGACCCGAGTTGAAGACAGACGCTCAACCACCTGAGCCACTCAGGTCTCCTGTTGCCTCTTCTAGGTGTCTAATGCTCCTGTTAGCCTCATCTCAGCCATAGCTTCTAATCTCAGTAGTAGCTGTTGGTTCTAGCTAGCTTTCTTCCATGTTCTTGCAACCGACTTCATGACATTTCTTTGGAGAAACTTGCAGCAGTTGGTGGGACCCTGTCATCCAGGTCAGCAGGATATCTCCTTTGGGCTTCTGAGGTACTAGCTGTCCACAGGAATTCTTACTTCTGAGAGAGCTGAGTCACAACATCTCAAAGTCTCTTTGCTAGTGTTCCCAAAATCTCAACATTTTTCTTTGTTCCTTGCATTCTAAGGATGATAGATGCTTCCTTCAGTTACTATCTCTGTATTAGTCCAGTTTGGATTATTCAGTTTTCAATAACTCTTTAAGCAATTCCTATATTAGATTCTATCTGTTGTACTAACTACTGTATTTCTCATTTGCTGGCTGTGTCTTGATGATATGGTGCTAAATTTAGATGTCAAACTCCATAAAGACTAAGCCTTTTGGCTTGCTTTTTTGCCTTATCTCCTTAGCTCATATCTCACTATAAAATACTTGGTCCATATATAATCACAGGAGATTTCCCTGGCCTCATGATCTGATCACTAGGCATCTATTTTACATAGCTTGTACCTAACATACATTGGCTTACTCATGCTAAGTAGTTCATTTACACTATGTCCCTCATCAGACACTGAGATCTAATTGTCATGCTCTCTGAATCTTTAAAGTCTCTCTCCCCCATGTTGTCATGATTTGGTACATTTCTATCCTCAGGGAACAATATAGTATCCTGATCTTCATCAGCCACTTGATGAGACTGAACATAACAGTACTGGTGTCAGCTTGACTCTCACTTGAGTTTTCATTTTTTCCCTTCAAGCTGACAAAATTTCCTCCCACAAGGGTCACTGTGGGGCTTTCACATTAGGTTTATTAGTTTTGAGTAAGGGGTGGCTGTGGCCAATTCTAGTCTAGTTCCATTGTGCCTTCTTTCCTCAGAGCATCCCACTGGTCATTATGACATGATATTAGGTAGTAAAGTCTAAAATTAGTGCTGAGAAAATGGCTCAGAAAGCAATGTCTGAGCTTTTATTCAGCAATCACTGTGCTGCTTTCCAGAATTTTACATTTCCTTTCCTGAGTCAAGCCAGCCTTGAGGCCAACTGGCTCTTCCATTCCATCATTTCTTCACACTTATATTTTTGGTTCTGCACATCGTCCCTGAAGCAGTGACACACTATACTGTACTTGGCCACAGGCTTCAGAAATGAAGACACCCCCTCCCCCCACAGCTAACTAGATGATGACTTCAGTATCTCAAGAAATTTTCTCTCTAAGCATAAGCTTCAGATTTTATCTGTGTCAAATGTCAATGGACTTTTGCCATTTATTTTTCATGTATAAAACATTTGGTAGCAGCCTCTGAAGAGAAGGATCTGTTGTTTCAAGATAGTTTTCATGCTTCTTCATGAGCTTTTTGGAAGAGCCAAGAAAACAAACAACAAAACTAAACTAGAATTGAATTCATTGGGACACTCAGGAAATAGTCAAAGTGGATTTCTAAATATATATATTTAAAGAGGTTTTGTTCTTCCTTTTTTTCCTGCTTTTTATCAGCTACATTTGATGGAATTTGACATTCATACCCGTTGTCATGTATAGATTGATTGTGAACTAAATGGAAGATAACACGGAAATAAGCAGGGACTCTTATTTTAGTAACAAATGTAAATTCTGTACTTTGAAGTATTTATTTTAGTAATTTTGCCTACAGAAGATCTCTTTCCATCCCCTTCTCCCAAGGTAATTTAATGGCTAATGGCTGGTAATCAGACTTAAATTTATAAAATGCTTGATATCGTTTTAGGGAAAAGTTTAGGCAGGTAGTAAGGGAAGAAAATAAGGGTAAGGATAGAAGGTAAGATTCAAAAGACCAGAGGTTTCACCCCAGGAAAAATGGTAAAGAAGAAACCTGGCTAAAAAGAAATATCTATTTGCTATGGCTTCCTGCCCCCTCCCCCAGACTCCTCAGAAGGGACGCTATTATAATTTTCTCATCATGTCTTCCTTGTCTCCAACTCAGAAGAAGGATCTTAAGATGTACAGCATCAATGTAATAATGATGGGTAATGTAAGTATTTTCCACTGGCTCAAAGAGCACCAGCATTTCTAGAAGGAAGAAAACTGGGTCACACAGCCAGTGCATGAATTTGAGGTGACCCGCAAAAGACAGTGGTGTACTTTTCCATATCTGGAGGCTTGATCTGGGGCCAAAATATTGCACTTTGCCTTTGCCTCTGACAACTTGAGCTAGCTTGATTCTGTCCAGGAAGGTAATGCTGAAAAATCCTGGGTAAGCAAGCAAGCAGCTCCTCTCTAACTGTATGACATGTGGCATCACCATTTCTTTTAAAAGCCTTTTTTGGCCATTTGACATGTAAATAATCATTAAACCATACCAATCTGCATTTCTTAGAGGCCAAATAATAACTGTATATTGACTCAGATGCTTCTGTGCCTACAGTTCACCTAGCATACTCCATAAAGCAAATCAATATATAAAGGTTTAAAATAATTTCTGAATTCCTAAATGGAGAGTAAATAAAGATTTATGGAACACTTACTATGAATCAGTCCTTGTTCTATGTATTTATAAACATGGTCATTTAATGCTAAGCATAACAATTATCTACTTTGTAGATCAAGAAACTGAATATTGGCATCGTTAAGAACATCCATGGAATACAGCTATTGTTATCCTCAGTTGAGAGGTAAAGAAAGTGAACTTAACTTGTGTGTTAGCAGATATGAATGTGAATATAGATACTAGCATTATTTTTAATAGAAAAAATAGAGTACTGGAAGATACTCAAGTACAAGGAGAATAAGTAAATACATTTTGATGACTATATAAACAGAATACTATGAAGCAATGAATACACATAAAATATGTCTACACATATCAACATGGGTATCCCTCAAAAAATGATGTTGAGTGAAAATTTGTAACAAAAATATGATTCTATTAGTGTGGAGTTCAAAATATGCAGGATAAAACAATACATCATTTAGGAATACAAAGATAAGTAACAAAACTGTAAAGAAAAACAAACAGGGACACCTGGATGGCTCAGTTGGTTAAGTGTCTGACTCTTGAGTTCAGCTTGGATTATGATCTTAGGGTTGTGAGATCAGGCACCTATTGGGCTCTGCGCTGGACATGGAGCCTGCTTAAGATTCTCTCATCATCTCCTTCTGCCCTTTCCCCCCACTTGCTCTCTCTTTCTCTCTCTCTCAAAACAAAATTAAAAACAACACAAAAATAATAAATTAAAAAAATTCCTCTGGAGTAGAGAGAGAAGGATTTGAGAAAAAACATCAAGGAGCCTTGATAAAGTTCTGTTTCTCAAGCTGTGTGGTGGATATCCAGGTGTTAAATTTTATTACTGTTTCATACTGTGCATATTTCTTATATGTACTCTTCTTTATGCATAACACACAAAAAAAGGACAAGAAACTAGGTAGACTAAGACAGTGTAATCAACTCCTCATTCACTAAACTCAGTGCCCTGTCCACCACGTTACAGCAGTCATGAATAATGCCCTCAATTCTGTTTATTCCACATATAAGCAAAAATCTTTGCTAAGACACCAAAGAAGAGATATGGAGGACTGAATATAAAATGCAATATATCATATATAAATGCATATAAGAAAGCTTATCTGAAATATATAAAGAACTTATACAACTCAATAGAAGAAACAAACAACAAAACACAAAATCCAATTAAAAATGGGCAGAGAAACTGAATAGACATTTTTCTGAAAAGACATTAAAATTACCAACAGTTATATGAAAAGATACTCAACATCATTCATCATCAGAGAAATGCAAATCAAAACCATAATGAGATGTCATCTCACACCTGTTAGAATGGCTATTGTCAAAATGACTAGAAATAACAAGTAGTGACGAGGATGTGGAGAAAAGGGAAACTGTGCATTATTTTTGGGAATTTAAATTGGTGCAGCCACTATGAAAAATATCATGGAGTTTCCTCAAGAAATTAAAAGCAGAACTATCATATGATCCAGCTATTTCACTTCTGGGTACTTATCCAGAGGAAAAAAACACTGTCATGTTCCTTGTAGCATCATTCACAATAGCCAAGACACGGAAACAACCTAAGTGCCCATTGATGGATGAATGGATAAAGAAAATGTGATACATATATACAATGTATTATTATTCATCCATAAAAGAAGGAAACCTTGCCATTTGCAACATGGATGGACTTTGAGGGCATTATGCTAAGTGAAATAAGTGGAACAAGGAAGACCAATACTATATGATCTCACTTATATGTGGAATCTAGAAAACAAAACACAAGCTTTTAGATACAGATTATAGACTGGTAGTTGCAAGAGGCAGGGGTTAGGGGATGGGTGAAATGAGTGAAGGGGGTCAAAAGGTACAAACTTCCAATTATAAAATAAATAAATCGTGGGATGTAGTGTACAGCATGGTGACTGCAATTAATACTATATTGTATACCTGAAAGTTGCCAAGACAGATCTTAAAAGCTTTCATAACAAGAAGAAAACCTGTAACTATGTGGTGTAGGATATTAACTAGACTTATTTTAGTGATATTTTCACAGTATATACATATATTGTACACCTGAAACTAATGTAATATAGTCAATTATATGTCAATAAAACAAAAGAAATTTTATTTATTTATTATAGACAAAGTCTTACTTATTTATTTATTTGACAGAGAGTGAGAGAGAGCATAAGCAGGAGTAGCAAGAGAGAGAAAGAAGTATGCTCCCCACTGAGCGGGGAACCAGAGGTGGGGTTTGATACCAGTACCCTGAGATCATGACCTGAGCTGAAGGCAGGTGGTTAACTGAGTTAAACAAGTGCCCCATAAAACAAACAGATTTTAGACTTTATTTTTAATCCTAGTCCTGGCTCTTTCATTCACTTGACTTCTCATTTAGACCCTTTGTTAGTCCACAGTCTACAGATACTCTACATTAAATAGTGTCCCTCAAACACTTGCAATCCAAAGAGAATTTAAAAGCTTTACCAAAACATATTGAAAAAGCCTTGTCTCAAATCCCTAGGTTAGGTAAATATAGTATTATAATACAGATTTAATGGCTGGTGATAAATTGGTCCAATAAAATTATAGGGTTAAATTTCTGGAGCACAGTAATATCATAACCATAACTGTAATCTCTTGTTTTAGAAAATAATCCAGAAGGCAGAGACAAAGTCTGTATAATTCTTATTTTTTTTTTTAAAGATTTTATTTATTTATTTGACAGAGAGGGAGAGAGAGCAAGCAAGCACAGGCAGACAGAGTGGCAGGCAGAGGCAGAGGGAGAAGCAGGCTCCCTGCCAAGCAAGGAGCCCGATGTGGGACTCGATCCCAGGATGTTGGGATCATGACCTGAGCCGAAGGCAGCCGTTTAACCAACTGAGCCACCCAGGCATCCCTGTATAATTCTTTTTAAGTTATGCCTGCTACATAGCTATAACATTTTGAATGCTAAAATGAGGAAATTGTCTTTATGGCAATTTCTACTTTGCCATGTTGATTTAGGAAAAGCATTCTGGGGTTATTTTAATGGAACAGAAAATTAACAATTATTTTAATAGTTTTGATACCCCTATGAAGAGGTTTTGCTGTTTCTGCTGAGCAAAGCAATTGTGATAAAATGGGAATTATTTGTCTGGAACCAGTGGTAGAAGAGCTTTGGGCTAAGAATCAGCAAACCTATTCCTTAATCCCTGCTGTACCACAAACTCACTATGTGAAGCATTACTATGAAAATTTTGAGGGCAGATTGCCTATAAAGTCTTACCCATTTTTGCTTGGTCTTTTCTCCAAAGTGAGCCACACTTACCAGATGATTCCCCTCTTTCACTCGTGCGGGGAGGGATGGGGACAGGAGTGTGCTTTTTCTGGAATGTGGTCTTTCCTGCTTGGTGCTCTGTATTGTAGACCAGCTCTGCTTTTTCCATTGTGGGCACAGGCAGGTGTCCTCGGCGCTCTCCTATAGTGATTGGCCTGGAGCCTGGAACTATAAAATGGCCGGTAACTCTGTTTCTACAAAGCTGCTGGGCCGTTTCCGCTTTGCAGCTGCTTGACTTGAATGCCAAATTCTACTAGCCAGTGCTGACCGACCACCTGGCCACCGCCGGCCGGCCGGCCGTTAGCCAGCTGCCACTCACGGCTTCAGGCTAACATGTAAACACCGGATGCCTATACTCAGCCTCATCTGAACTTCTGCTCCCAGTTCTTTTTCTCAGTGAGAGTTAAATCAGGCCTGATTCTCGCTCCTTTCTTCTTCCTTCATTTGCTTCCTTCTTCCTTTCCTTCTTGTATAAAACAAATATTCGTAAATTACCTATTAAATGCTGTGCACTGTGTGAGGATACAACCCATTATTTACATCCATGCAGATTTGCAAGGGTCCAGTTTTTACAGACAGGAAAAAATGAAATAAATTCTCGCAAACATTAAAAAAAAAAAAAAGTTCCCAAGTTCCATTCTTTCTCTATTCCCACAGCTTACAAAATTTCATTTTCCCATCCTTCTTGGAAGTCACCTGCTCCCAAATGCTGCTCAGTGCATTTAAATGCTAAATGCTATTCAACAATCCCAGCTGACAGTTGTTAGCTGACTCTGTTTCTGACATAGCTCATATCTCTCCCAGGATGTTTTGTTTTGGTATATAGGCAGCACCGACAGTTAACCTAATATATTTCTGTTATTCTCTTGGGTGCCTTTTTTACAGCTAAAAACTAGTCCATGTTGCTTCCTAATGAGAATTTTGGTCAAACACTGAGTGGTAGTAGCAGGTCAATCCTTAGGTTTAACCCTCCAGCATTTTCCTTTTCCTTTCAAAAGCTCATTGGACAAAAGCCAAGGTAGCAGTTAGAATCCAGAGGAATCCAGGGGGAGAGGTTTATGAATGCATGGTGAGCTCATATTATCAGTTCTTATTTTGTTGTTTCAAATTCTCCCCTGGTGTTTGTGAGTATCTTGATAATTAGAAGAAAACATTACCTCCTAAAAATTGCATCTTCATTTCAAAGTAAAGATTTAAAAAAAACTAAATTTTGTGGAACTTGGATAAACTTTGCCCTTTCTTTTTGCTTCTCTTTCTCTCTCTTTCTTTCCTTTACTCATTTTTTTTCCCCCCGTAGGTAATAATGCCAGTAGGTGGAAATATAAATAATTAGTTCTGGAAAAATGTGTCATCTGACCTATTTTTTCCATAATTAGGCAATGCACCTTTCCTATTTGTGTCAAATACTCTGCCCTGGGCGGATCTTGTCTCTGAGATCCCAGATCATAGCCTCATGTAAGTCTCCAGAGTGTACACTGGAACTGAAGCCAAGATCTTTGTAAAATGTGAGACGAACACAATATTATAACAGAAAATTGCACCCTCAAATGCGTATCACTATACATCTTTGAATGAGGGTAAGCAAATTTGCAAATATATGTATTTGTTACTTGTAACAAAATGGTCATGTACTTTAACAAGGTAACATATTTGGATTGATTTTCTTATACTTTAAATCACCACAGTAACATTGGCCTGGAATATGTGGCCTCCCTGCTGGAGAAAAATAAAGGGTCCATACAGTATATGCCAACATTGTTTCTTTCTAAAGTGGTGCTGGAAAAAGATGCAAACATATATATTTAGGCTCTGCAGTCTCATTTCTCTTCCTAACAGAGTATGACTAAAGCCTAACCCACTGCTTTGTGACATAATGGGTAAGGGTATGACATGCCCACACAAACAGGGGCATCAAGGGGCTATTTCAGGTTTTTGATTTCTTGCCAAATATTGAATAATCTTATAATCAAATGTGCAGCAATAACAGGTCCAGACGGGAGGATTAAGGACTAAGTATCTATTGGGCTGCCTGATTTCTTTGTTCTTTAGGTTTAGAGTAGGATAAATGAAAAGGGGGAGGCCAAGAGGGAGTGGTTTAATATAGAATAAATTGTCTAAAAGGATCAGGGAGAGTAGGATTATTGATGAGTTCAAGAGTGAGCTTGTTGACTTTTTATTTTAAAACTAAGTCAGGGAAGAGGTATGGGGATAAGGTAGGAAATCAGATAAGAAAAACAAAGGATGCAGGCATATTGGCCTTAAGTAGTCTTTTTCTGTTTCTGAGATTTCTTATGTTCTTTTGCTCTGAGCCAAGATCAATTGAGATTAATCAGTTGTATAGAAAGCATTGTGATCGCATTGCAGGCTTTTAAAGTTTAAATTTGTTTATTGAGCACAATTTTGTTAGCATCAGGTGCTGAAGTTATAGACACCAACACTAGCATAGAAATTACTTTATTTAGCTCCCAGTTGTAAGTTTCTATAGCAACTGGGTCCTATACCAGAAAGCTGAGATTCTAGAGCTCAAATGATTCAGTCAGAGATGGCAATATTATATTTGGGGGACACTTGCTTCTGTTTTCCATTTTCCCCTCTTTTTTTTTGTGAGAAATTTCTTCAATGTGACTGTCTGCTTAGTCATACTTTAAGTACACCTTTTGCCCTGAACCTTCTCCTCTTGGCAGTGGCGTGAAGTGCCTATTTTGGTTGTGTTTCGATTTCCATTGACTAGTTAGCATGTGGATGCAGAGGAGGTGGATGTGATCTGTTTTAAATACAGTTAAAAATTTCAAGAAGTGAGGAAAATGTCCATGGTGCCAGATTTAGTTGGCCATTCAAGGCAGAAATTAGGATGTTAATTCAAAAAGGAAACCCAACTTAATGTCTACATTATACTTTCATTCTGTTCATAAATCAATGTCATGATCCTTTCACATACATGGAATGTCCCTTATGAAGTTTTCTTTTATTTTTTAATTTTTTTTTTAATATTTTATTTATTTATTTGACAGAGAGAGAGGGATCACAAGTAGGCAGAGAGGCAGGCGGAGAGAGAGGAGGAAGCAGGCTCCCCGCTGAGCAGAGAGCCCAATGCGGGGCTCGATCCCAGGACCCTGGGACCATGACCTGAGCCGAAGGCAGAGGCTTTAACCCACTGAGCCACCTAGGTGCCCCTTATTTTTTAATTCTTAAGTAAACATATACTTGGAACAAAATTGGTTTTATTTTTGTGTTTTATATATGAATGTTTTTACTGTAACAAATAGGGATTTTCTGGAGAGCCTTGTTATGGTTGAAGTAATATTTTATGATGGTAGTTTAGGCAATACCACAGAAAGGCTTAGGAAAAAATAATTACATCTGGGCTCCAGTTGAGACAATAATCACTGCATTAAAAAAATCAATATAGGAACATTCTTTCTGTCCATGTCTTTGAATGGTTCAGATACAAATACACACACACACACACACACACACACACACACACACAGAGGGAGGGAGGGAGAGAGAAATAAACCTTGGATAAAATAAACCCACACAGGAAACACATATTTTAAGTAACGTCACCATTTTGATGAAAGTCTCTGTTTTATAAGAACTAGTTTTTGATATCTGAAATAATCACTAACTGCTTTAAAGTCTAGTTAGCAGAAGAATCCTTACCATATAACATATGGCATAGACTAGTAGTTTGGAGAATGATGAGAATATACCGTAAAAGCAAAAATTCTATGTGTGCCCCGATAAAACAAAACAAAAGATTTCCACTTAATGTTCATATTTATTGCTAACTTGGGGTCTACTAACATTTGGAAAATACAAATTCTAAGAGGCAGCTGCTAGAGATTGGCCAATTATAATTTCACAATTCAAAGAGAAAATCTTATTTGACTCTAAAATTCTGTACTTGTCTTCGCTTTTCATGAATTATCACACAGCCAAAACACAGTGTGTGTGAGAGGAAAGATAAAACAGATTTGCTTCCTGATCGTCTGCAAAAGCACATCACCTCAGATGACCTTGGTTCTTTTTGCACTAAATAAGGAATTTTCTAACAAATTTAATTATAATAAAATCAATTGTGTGAGTAAAATAAATTATGATTATCTCCATTTCTTCTGTTTCTATGAGGAATCTTTACATTCACTAGTTTTGTAGTCAAGTGTTGGTGGTAGTGCTATTATAACTTAATATACCCAAAAGTCACGTGAGGCCAATTTTTGATCTCTGAGACAAGTAGTTTCCAGAGCTCTGTTAAAATTCTGACTGCTAATTATTTATTTAACAAAACATGCATGGAGAAACAATTTGATGAATAAGGAAAAATTATTAGCCCATACTCATATTTGTGAATATCAGGGTTTGGAACTTCTACAAAATGGATTATGTCATGGATCACTGGCTTTATATTTCCTTTTCAAATCTATTCATTATATAAGTTTTTATTCAGGTAACCAGTAATAATACTGTTTAACTTAAAACATTTTGGGTCACCTAATGCAGTAATTTGATTAAAAATGATAATCAAGTCAGAGCACCTGGGTGGCTCAGTAGGTCAAAGCCTCTGTCTTCAGCTCAGGTTATGGTCTCAGGGTCTTGGGATTGAGCCCCACATCAGGCTCTCTGCTCAGCGGGGAATCTGCTCCCCCCCCCCCGCCTGCCTCTCTGCCTGCTTGTGATCTCTGTCTGTCAAATAAATAAAATCTTTTAAAAAAATGATAAGTTAAATGTTTATTCAGAATAATACATAGAATAGAGTCCTTGGAAACAGCAAGTCAGATTTCTTAATATTTTACTGCAGAAATGAAAATAGCAATTACTGGAGTAGATAAATCATACAATTTGGTTTTGTTGGCTAAGTCAAAATAGGCATATTTTAAAATATATATTTTAATCAGAAATCAGTTTTTATAATCACTAACCAATCATAACTGATTCCCATATAATTTCTCTTGGTGGCATCAACAAAAATAAATCCAGATCAAAGGATTTGAGTGTCAGAAGATTTTTCTGTGTGTTATGTACAAAAAAGAGTTAAAATATTAGACTTGAGGCTATAGTCTTTAGAAGACTTGTTTGCAAGCTTGGCCATTGGCTGGGTTCTGAGAACTTGGTTTCCGAAACATTTGGTAACTGATATAGTGATTTTGCTGGGCCTTTGTACAAACAATGTGATTTATAGTGACATCTGCTTTCCATGAGTCTGGTATTTCCATATTGTTAACCAGAGAATGCCTATGTGACCAGTACTGAATGAAACCTCTAAACTCTGAGTTTAAAATGGGCTATTTTAGAAATATTACTTATACATGTTCTTACTTTTTTTTTTTCCCTAAAAGAAGAAGATGCTGTGCATCACCTCTGACACCAAGGAGGAGGGAGATAATAGGGAGATTCCCATAATTTCTCCTGTCTTTAACTAATGGCTTTTTCTCATCTGACTGTGATCTTTACTATATTTTCATAATAAATACTTTCCATTAGTATAACTATTAGTAATGAGGGAGTGTCATCTGTATTGTGTGATTGATTGGAGGTTTCCATCCTTGGATTCCCCACCAGATTTACCTGTGGGTCCACACTCATAAAAAAGATGGCCAGAAGGAAAGCAGCAAACACAAAGTTTATTAATGTGAAAGCACATTCTCAAGGTGGGAGAGCAGGCAGGTTGCACATGGTGGAACCAACCCCTAGGTTGTTTTGGGATTGGATATAATTGGTTGTCTCTGGGCTGGGAGGAGCAGTGAGATACAATGGCATGGTCCCTAATGGAGGCTGATTCCAATAATTTAGAAAACCTTTAGGAGGTACAGGTTGGGAGGGGGAGTTTTTGACCCTTCAAGGTTTGTACTGAACTGTGGAACTGTCGTGGCAGTTTTTCTGAATGCAGGCACTATGCCTAATGCAAGTGCATTATCATGAATCTAGGCATTAACCTAGGACAGAGGTAGAAGAGGAGAATGCATGTTTTGCACTCATGGCTCTTTGGTCTGTCAGTCCCAAGGGGTTGGAATCCACGAGGTTAGAATGTTGAGCTCCCCAGCTTATAATGTGTAGCTTATTTATCACTGTCCTTGCCTCCAGCTACCATCTCTATCATTCCCCTTCAAGGACTTGGGGCTCTGCCCCAAGGTGTTCCTTCCACTGGCCATATTCTAGACTTACCTAGATTCTAGCTTCCACCTCACAGAGCTATATGCCTAAGTCCTGTGAGTCTTTCTAGCATATCATTAAATATGTGAGTGATCTTTGGGGACCCAAGAAACAGATTACTACTCTGGCTGAGTTCATCATTGTTGGAGGTTAAAACAAACAAACAACTATGACATGGTTTGAATATATGGGAAGATATATCTGCAGAGTAAATCTACATTTCTGCAGATAGGCTGTGACAAACATGCTTTCTACCACCTTCTCATTAAAATACTCAGACTCATAGCAATACAAAAGCTGGCATCAGCTTTGTAAATGAAATAAAAAAAGAAGAGACTCAAGGTTTGGCAAAAATTATAGAATTTATATATTATATATTTATATATTTTATATATATGCAAAGCATGGCAAGGTTTGGCATAATTTACAAAACTTCACCATTGCTGGTTTTTGTTCTCAGTATATCTTTCAAATTCTGGTGGAATTTGAGCTTCTGTTTTGGTGGCTTTGTAGCCAAAGTAGGAAATTATACAGGAGATTCTAGAATAAGAGTGTATGTGTAGTAAACCTGATATGCAGAAAGGCTCAAGGAGACTTGGCTTTCTAAACCTTGGTGCTATATGGAAGGAAAATTCAAACCATACTTAACTGTTTATAGACACAAACTTACCCTCATGCTAGTGGGAGGACCCAGTTCACAAAGCTGGTGTGATCTAAAATACCTTAGCAAATGGACATCAAAAGAAAGCTGGGGTGGCAATCCTTATATCAGATCAATTAGATTTTAAGCCAAAGACTATAATAAGAGATGAGGAAGGACACTATATCCTACTCAAAGGGTCTGTCCAACAAGAAGGTCTAACAATTTTAAATATCTATGCTCCTAACATGGGAGCAGCCAACTATATGAACCAATTAAAACAAAATCAAAGAAATACATTGACAATAATACAATAATAGTAGGGGACTTTAACACTCCCCTCACTGAAATGGACAGATCATCCAAGCAAAAGATCAACAAGGAAATAAAGCCCTTAAATGATACACTGGACCAGATGGACATCACAGATATATTCAGAACATTCCATCCCAAAGCAACAGAATACACATTATTCTCTAGTGCCCATGGAACATTCTCCAGAATAGATCACATCCTAGGTCATAAATCAGGTTTCAACTGGTATCAAAAGATTGGGATCATTCCCTGCATATTTTCAGACCACAATGCTCTGAAGCTAGAACTCAATCACAAGAGGAAATTTGGAAAGAACCCAAATACATGGAGACTAAAGAGCATCCTTCTAAAGAATGAATGGGTCAAGCAGGAAATTAAAGAAAAATTGAAAAAAAATAATGGAAACAAATGATAATGAAAATAAAATGGTTCAGAATCTGTGGGACACAGCAAAGGCAGTCCTGAGAGGAAAATATATAGTGGTACAAGGCTTTCTCAAGAAACAAGAAAGGTCTCAAATACACAAGCTAACCCTACACCCAGAGGAATTAGACAAAGAACAACAAAGAAAGCCTAAACCCAGCAGGAGAAGAGAAATAATAAAGATCAGAGCAATAATCAATGGAATAGAAACCAAAAAAACAATAGAACAAATCAATGAAACTAGGAGCTGGTTCTTTGAAAGAATTAATAAGATGGATAAACCCCTGGCCAGACTTATCCAAAAGAAAAGAGAAAGGACCCAAATAAATAAAATCATGAATGAAAGAGGAGAGATCACAACCAACACCAAAGAAATACAAACAATTATAAGAACATATGAACAACTCTATGCCAACAAATTTGACAATCTGGAAGAAATGGATGCATTCCTAGAGACACATAAACTACCACAACTGAACCAGGAAGAAATAGAAAACCTGAACAGACCCATAGCCAGTAAGGATATTGAAACAGTCATCAAAAATCTCCAAACAATCAAAAGCCCAGGGCCTGATGGCTTCCCAGGGGAGTTTTACCAAACATTTAAAGAAGAATTAATTCCTATTCTCCTGAAACTGTTCCAAAAAATAGAAATGGAAGGAAAACTTCCAGACTCATTTTATGAGGCCAACATCACCTTGATCCCAAAACCAGACAAGGATCTCATCAAAAAAGAGAATTACAGACCAATATCCTTGATGAACACAGATGTGGAAATTCTCATCAAAATACTAGCCAATAGGATCCAACAGTACATTAAAAGGATTATTCACCATGACCAAGTGGGATTTACTCCAGAGCTGCAAGGTTGGTTCAACATCGACAAATCAATCAATGTGATACAATACATTAATACAAGAAAGAACAAGAACCATATGATACTCTCAATAGATGCTGAAAAAGCATTTGACAAATTACAGCATCCCTTCCTGATCAAAACTCTTCAAAGTGTAGGGGTAGAGGGCACATACCTCAATATTATCAAAGTCATCTATGAAAAACCCACCACAAATATCATTCTCAATGGAGAAAAAAATGAGAGCTTTTCTGCTAAGGTCAGGAACATGGCAGGAATGTCCATTATCACCACTGCTATTCAACATAGTACTAGAAGTCCTAGCCTCAGCAATCAGACAACAAAAAGAAATTAAAGGCATCCAAATTGGCAAAGAAGTAGTCAAACTATCACTCCTTGCAGATGATATACTATATGTGGAAAACCCAAAAGATTCTACTCCAAATCTGCTAGAACTTGTACAGGAATTCAGTAAAGTGTCAGGATACAAAATCAATGCACAGAAATCAGTTGCATTTCTTTACACCAACAAGATAGAAGAAAGAGAGTTTAAGGAGTCAATCCCATTTACAATTGCACCCAAAACTGTAAGATGCCTAGGAATAAACCTAACCAAAGAGGCAAAGAATCTATACTCAGAAAAGTATAAAGTACTCATGAAAGAAATTGAGGAAGGCACAAAGAAATGGAAAAATATTCCATGCTCATGGATTGGAAGAACAAATACTGTGAAAATGTCTATGGCACCTAAAGCAATCTACACATTTAATGCAATTCCTATCAAAATCTCATTCATTTTTTCCAAAGAAATGGAACAAATAATCCTAAAATTTATATGGAACCAGAAAAGACCTTGAATAGCCAAAGGAGTATTGAAAAAGAAAGCCAAAGTTGGTGGCATCACAATTCCAGATTTCAAGCTCTATCACAAAGCTGTCATCATCAAGACAGTATGGTACTGGCACAAAAATAGAAACATAGATCAATGGAACAGAATAGAGAGCCCAGAAATAGACCCTCAACTTTATGGTCACCTAATCTTTGACAAAGCGGGAAAGAATGTCCAATGGAAAAAAGACAGCCTCTTCAACAAATGGTGTTGGAAACACTGGACAGCCACATGCAGAAAAATAAAATTGGACCATTTCCTTACACCACACATGAAAATAGACTCAAAATGGATGAAGGACCTCGATGTGAGAAAGGAATCCATCAAAATCCTTGAGGAGAACACAGGCAGCAACCTCTTCTACCTCAGCTGTAGCAATTTCTTCCTAGGAACATTGCCAAAGGCAAGGGAACCAGGGGCAAAAATGAACTACTGGGACTTCATCAAGATCAAATATTTTTGCACAGCAAAGGAACAGTCAACACAAAGGAACAGTCAACAAAACCAAAAGACAACTGACAGAATGGGAGAAGATATTTGCAAATGACATATCAGATAAAGGGCTAGTATCCAAAAATCTATAAAGGGCTTAGCAAACTCAATATCCAATGAAGAAATAATCCAATCAAGAAATGGGCAGAGGACATGAACAGACATTTCTGCAAAGAAGACATCCAGATGGCTAACAGACACATGAAAAGTGCTCCACATCACTCGGCATCAGGGACATACAAATCAAAACCACAAGCAGATACCACCTCACACCAGTCAGAATGGCTAAAATTAACAAGTCAGGAAATGACAGATGCTGATGAGGATGTGGAGCAAGGGGAACCCTCCTACTATTGGTAGGCTTTCTTAGAGAGAGAACCCTCTCCTATTGGTGAGAATGCAAGCTGGTTCAGCCACTGTGGAAAACAGCATGGAGGTTCCTCAAAAATTTGAAAGTAGAGCTACCTTATGACCTAGCAATTGTACTACTGGGTATTTACCCTAAAGATACAAACGTAGTGATCTGAAAGGGCACATACACCCGAATGTTTATAGCAGCAATGTCCACCAGAGCCAAACTATGGAAAGAACCTAGATGTCCATCAACAGATGAATGGATAAAGAAGAGGTGATATATATATACAATGGAATACTATGCAGCCATCAAAAGAAATGAAATCTTGCCTTTTGCGACGACATGGATGGAACTAGAGGGTATTAAGCTTAGCAAAATAAGTCAATCAAAGAAAGACAACTATCATACGATCTCCCTGATATGAGAAAGTGGAGATGCAGCGTGGGAGGTTTGAGGGTAGGAAGGGAGGGAGACAAACCATGAGAGACTCTTAATCTCACAAAACAAACTGAAGGTTACAGTGGGGGGGTAGGGAGAAGGAGAGTACCTGTACCCCTGAGGCTAATAACACATTATATTTTTATAAAAAAAAAACAAAAACAAAAAACGGCATTAAAAAATACCTTAGCAAATAATTTTTTAAAAGATTATTTAATTATTTATTTATTTTAGAGAGATGCTGAGAAGATGTACTCCCTGGTCCCAAAAGAAGGGATCAGAAAGCGTATTAGGGTTATAGAAGATTTTGCTTTTGATGGATGGTGAGTACCTGAAGGGAGAGTGGGCAGGTTTTATAAATGGGGGAGTGATAGGAACTAGGAAGAGCATAGAGGATGTATAGTGCCATCTGGAAAAAACAGGGTTGGGGGAGTTGGTGATCTGGGAATCTCCTTTTGTGGCAAATAGATAAAGGAAAGAAATACATAGTGGAACTCATACTGGTGGTGTTAAGGCAAATGAAGCCATGAGAGAGGGATTCAGCAGTAGAAGAGGGTGACCAAGAACGCTTTTTTTACTTCTGTAGAAGATGGTACAGAATCCAATCTAGAGGTGGTCTTATTCTGAAGGCCTAGAACTCTTTGCTGACCTGGCAGATGGAGGCTGATAGGTCTATGGAGTGTGGTAGATTTTTTGAGTATTTAAATGCTAAGGGCTCACTCTTAACACATGTTAGGGGTTGATAAAGATCTTCAAGCAGGAGAGGCTTGACTCTATAATTTTAGGATATGATACTAAGTGAAAAAAAAGCAAAAACATAAAACAATATTTTAAACCTGACTCCAATTTTATTTCTAAGACTGAAGACACATGAATACAAATGCATGTTCATTGAGAAATGGAATGGGAACATAGATATCAAAAGAGTAAAAATTATATTGCTGTTGTGAGATTATAGGTGATGTTTACAGTCCTATTTGCTGTCTCTTAGATTTCCTAAAGTAAGCACCCATTATCATAAGAAAGTCTTTTATATCAGAAAAAAATGTTATTTAAAATGAATACATTTCTGGTTATAAGGTCCTGTATTTAACAAATGCTTGCTGAACTGATGATTATTTTGAATATTTGTTATGGGCGTTGCTTAATTCTTGAGAAGCCAGGCTTTATATTTCTAACTAACAATAATAACTTTTTTTTAAAGATTTTATTTATTTATTTGACAGAGAGAGATCACAAGTAGGCAGAGAGGCAGGCAGAGAAAGAGGGGGAAGCAGACTCCCCACTGAGCAGAGAGCCCAATGTGCGGCTCCATCCCAGCACTCTGGGATCATGACCCGAGCCGAAGGTAGAGGCTTTAACCCACTAAGCCACCCAGGTGCCCCAAAAATGATAACTTAAACAATTAAATAATCAAAATGTTACTAATAACAAAGATTGGGTGTTCTCACAGCTTATTTTCAGTTAAAATTTTATAATATGTAATTTAACTGGAAAAGAGTAATTTTACATTTACTTGAATGGTTTAAATAATTACATGGAGACCAGGCAAGTATTCATGCCTCTGCTAGATGAACACATACTATTAGAAAGCAGTGAGGATGATTTAAGGAAAGTCCACAAGTCTGTGTTAGGGAACTTAAATCAGCATTTCAATAATTGAGAAGGATTTAATGTAAAACAAAGAGCCTTTCTGAAATAAGCAATCAAAGTAATTCATTAAAGCAGTAATTACTGGTAAGCTTGGCTTTTGCTCTACTTGATAAGTAAACAAAATCGGTAAATATTGTTGAAATGACACCTCACCTTAGGTAGTTTAACTTTATTGCCGAGGGGAGAAAAGTGGTTCGTTATCACTCTGAATTTTCTCCCCCTCACCCCCCTGGAATGCAAAAGGGAGAACGCAGTCAAATGAATAACTGACAAGACCATAAATGTGGGCCAGATTATTATTTCAGTCTATAATATAAACAGGACCAGCTAAACTTGCTAAACAGGATCAAATTTTGAAAGTATCAAAGGTGAATCAAATGAGTTTACAGGTGCTATAGGTTCACATGACTTAGTGCATTTTAAGAACATAATTTTTATGGAATATGGGCAATGAACAAATGGATGTCACATTCGCTTTTCTATCTTTTGCTCCTGCTTTTACCTCCTCCTCCTTCGACACCACACTTCCCAGTTAGGTTTTTCCCGACAAAAGTAAAATGTGTATGTTGTGAAAGAAAGCAATTTCCCATTACATATGCTTTTGACCTTGCTTTCCCCTCTTGGGAAGCTTTTATATCTTCCTTTGCCTGCATCATTTTTTAAGATTCATTTTCTTCCTTTGTTTGGCTGTACTTATCTGAGATAGTAATCACTCTAAAGTTTTTATTCAGTCTTGTGTGTCTGTGTGTGTGTGTAATTTGTTTTCTGCCTTATGAAATCCTCAAAGACAGTAAGTGTCATTGACATATTTAGTGTCTAGATATAGTTTGAGACTAGAAGAGTTAGAAGCCTGTGGGACATATCATTTTGATAATCTAATACCAATACTATTATTATTAGTTACAAAATGAAGTGAGAGGTAAGTTTTGGAAATCTGGCAGTGAAAGTTCAGGTGCCTTAGAATCTAAACAAAACCTTTGCAAAAGTGATACCTGTTGAAATGTTATAGATGTATGCTATGGTATTTATTCACATCTTTCATTCATTATTTCCCCCCTAGTTGGTAGCCTGACTGAATTACCACTTGATATTCTGATACTATGACAGTGCCATATATTCATTAATACGTATCATGTTTGAGGCTTAGGTATTACCTGTCTAGAGTTTGGGTGAGATGTGTCTTTGAGACCTGAGACCCAAGGTCCCAAACTCCAAGTATAATAACAAAACTGATTCTAAGCTGCATTTTCTAAAGTAATATCAGACTTACAAAGTGATAGGATGGGTTACAATGCATTGCACTTTGACTTAGGGTTTAAACAGGAAGCTGGACTTCTGAACAAGTGTCCATATTAGAGGTTTTTAATCTAAGGGAAAAAAGTCAGGGATGTGAGTTTGGGATTTGGATCAAACATAGAGAAATAGCTTTTAGTGAGGAAATCAGATGGAAAGAAGTTGAAACTAAGGGTGTAGATACTCAATCATTTAGGTCAAGCAATTGGCCTAGTTTTGAGGACCACGAATTAGGAAAAGGAACATAAACTCAGGAATCTAAACATCGTAGGTGCACAGTGGCAGGAACACAACTCCTGGGAAATGATCGAGTTAAAAAAGAAATATTAAAATGGGCATAACCCTTGGCTTAGGAGAATGACTAGGCCCAAAGGAATAACTAGAGCATAGGGAGGATATTAAGAAGAGCTGGGAAATGTAGCATTTAGGGAGTGGCACTGACTAGTTTAATTACTAATTACTAGAAATGAAAGAAAGAAGCATAATTTTTAACAAAGTTCTGAGTCAATGGGAGGATCACAACATAACTATTTTTTTTTAAGATTTTTAATTTTTATTTATTTGTCAGAGAGAGAGGGAGAGAGAGAGTGAGCACAGGCAGACAGAGGGGCAGGCAGAGGCAGAGGGAGAAGCAGGCTCCCTGCCAAGCAAGGTGCCCGATGTGGGACTCGATCCCAGGATGCTGGGATCATGACCTGAGCCAAAGGCAGCCACTTAACCAACTGAGCCACCCAGGTGTCCCCACAATGTAACTATTTTTAAGTCCAGATTTATGGTTAGAAGACTCCTGGTGGATAACTTCCTCTAGTTTTGATTCACATTAAAGATCTGTTGATAATCACCATTTTCATTTCAGTAACGACTGGGGCTAAGATTATCTAGGTAGGCAGACACCTTTAGCTACATGATAGTACTGCAAAATCTTCCTTGCTCTCTAAGAAGCTTATGCTAATGGAAATAAATTCATAAGCAATCATCTGGAATCTTCCTTTAAATCCATCTTTCAAGACTTGTACAATAAAATAGATTAGGAGTAATAACAAAAACTATCACTTTTCCTCATGTAATAATTGTGAGATCTCTGGTTAACACTCATTCTCCATCCTCTTAAAACTAAAATTTTATGTTTTGATGACTACTTTCCCAACATGAGGAGAAAGATAAGCAGTCACTTTGCTTGCACTGATGATGTCATAATTTATCCATTCATATAAGAAAGAATGAGCTGTCTCCTCAGGTGTAGACACAAACATTGTTAGGACATGTTCCTTTCCTCAGGTTGCTCACAGACTAGTGAAGGGAATCATGAAAAAAGAATTACAATCCATGAAGGGTATGGAAAAATGAAAAGAGGTATGCAAATTCTATCACAGCCTAGATGAAAGGTATACATTCATCCTAGGGATGAGGAAAACTTCTGAGACGAATCTTAAATAATGAGGGGCCAATAACTAAATGAAATGAAGAAATGACAATAGCATGAACAAGACAGTGAGGTAAGCTGCCATGATGTGTGCAGAGAAATGTAAGCAAATTCGTGTTGCTGGACTATCAAATACAAAGCATTTAATGTGGAAAACGAGGCTGTGAGATAGCAGAATTTGGAAGCCAGACCATGCAGATCCATATGTCCCCTGTCAAGGAGTCAAGAATCCCCTAGTCTCTATCCTGAAGTGCATAAAAATAAAAATATGTTTAAGAAATAGGGACGCCTGGGTGGCTCAGTTGGTTAAGCGGCTGCCTTCGGCTCAGGTCATGATCCCAGCGTCCTGGGATCGAGTCCCACATCGGGCTCCTTGCTCGGCGGGGAGCCTGCTTCTCCCTCTGCTTCTCTGCCTCTGCCTGCCTCTCTGTCTGCCTGTGCTTGCTCTCTCTCTCTCTATACCAAATAAATAAAAATTAAAAAAAAAATAGGGAGTGTTTTAAGAGTAGGCTCTGGGTGATGGATTTAACATTTGACAACAAGAAGAGTCCTGGAATGAGGGCTATCAATTAGGATCATGATGATGCAGTTATGCAGTCTCCAGATCATTAAGGTCCAAATCTGTGGATTAAAACCCTGGCTGCACATTAGAATCATCTGAGAGCTTTAAAAACTATCAATAACTGGGTTCCATCCCAAGCAATTCTGGTGTAATTGAACTGGGGTGATGCCAGGTATCAGAAGCTTTAAAAGTTTCCCCAAGTGATGCTAATATGTACCCCAGGCAGCAATTTGGGGACCAGGAAGAGGAGAACATGAGTTCATGTGAAATTTAAAAGATAAAATGTAGTCAATATTTATATAAGCAGGACAAGAATAATACATATTAAGAATGGTTCTCTACTTTCCTTCGTGGCTTCTAGAATGATGGAAGCACTATAAACTCTGGTAGATAAGGCAGGTGAAGGAAAAAGTTTTCAAGAAACATGAGTAGATTGGTTGTGACTGTGTATAGTTTGGAGTACCAAGATAATCTAGGACACAAAGCTTAAACTTGAAGATCAGAGTGGAGTTATTTATTTGAAGTATCTTCAAATTCATCAGACTCTGCCTCACACAACAGATCTGTGAGGTATATAGGACATGTAAGTTTACATAATAATCAATTTTACTTTTTAGAGAAATTTTTAGTTCACAGCAAAGTTGAGCAGAGAAGTACAAAGGGTTCTTATGTACTCCTGTCCCGATGTGTGTACTACTTTCCCCGTTGTTGACACCCCTCACCGTAGTGGTACATTTGTTACAATTGATGAAACTACAGTGATACAATGTTCTCACTCAAAGTCCATAGCTTATATTGGGGTTCACTCCAGGGGGTGAACGTTCCATGATTTTTGATGAATGTATAATGACATCTATTCACCATTGTAGTATCATACAAGATAGTTTCACTGCCTGAAAAATCCCAGTGTTCTGCTTGGTAATCCCTTCCTTCCCCTAGCGTCTGGCAATCTGAGACAATATCTGACAATACTGTCTCCAAAGTTTTACCTTTCCCAAAATGTCATATACTTGAAGTCACATAGGGTATAGCCTTTTCAGATTGTCTTCTTTCATTTATTAACACACATTTAAGTTTCTCTTATGTGCTTAATGGCTTGATAGCTTCTTTTTTAAATGCTGAGTGATATTCCATTATTTAGATATAGTTTATCCATTTGTCTACTGGAGGACATCTTGGCTGCTTCCAAGATTTGGCAATTATGAATAGAACTGACATAAACATTTGTGTGCAGGTTTTTGTGTGAACATAACTTTCCAACTTGTTTGGGTAAATACCAAGGACTGTGATTGCTGGATCATAGTAAGAATATATTTAATTTTCTAAGAAACTGCCAAACTGCCTGCCAGAATTGTTGTACATTCTTAACATTCTCACTAGCAATGAATGAGGGCTCCTGTTGCTTCACATTTTTGTCAGCACTTAATCTTGTCAGTATTCTGAATTTTGGCCATTCTAATAGATGTATAATGGTATCTTATTATTTTAATTTGCATTATCCTGATGCCATTTGATGTGCAGCATATTTTCATATGTTTATTTACCATCTGTATAACCTCTTCATTGAGATATCTTTGAAGTTCTTTGGCACATTTCTTAATCAGTTTGTTTTATTACTGGGTTTTGTTCATATTTTGGGTGACAGTCCTTTATCAGATGTGTTTTTTGCAAATATTTTTTTTCTCCTGGGCTTGTCTTCTTATTCAATAATAATATGTTTTTAAAAGAAATAAAACACATTCTAAATAGCACTTTATGTTTCTCTTCCTTCTCCTTTTTCTTTCCTCTTCTAGCATATTTATCGTTACCTGCACAGTTCACCTGGAGGATCATGGAATCGAATTCTACACATTATCAATGATTAGTAAATAAACATGATGATCATAACTGAATGTTGTGTAATATTTATAAGTATTATTAATAAGAATTTACCTAAGTCAGTAACTATAATAAAATGTGTCATTACCATCTTGTTTGCTAATGTTAATTTTCCAGCAGAGAACAAGAAAGAACACAGCACAGCTATAATGCTGAAGAAAATGTCATAATGTTGTGGCCTCAAATGTTATCATTTGGTTGTAAAAACACTGAAGAAATCAGAGATGTTTTGTGGAACATTCTGAAGGGTGAAAATGTATTTCAGGAAAAAGAAACAATAAACAGGCTTTATGGTAAGTGACCATTATCTTCCTCAATCTATGTGGACACTCTTCTCATTTCCAAATGAAGAAAAATAAGTTTTGGCCTAGACATGACTGCTCATGATGGTAGAAAGTACACAAAACATGGCACTTACTGGATAGCTATAAATCATCCCAGCTGAGGAAACTAAATTATCATGAATCAAAATGCAATTTAGGAACAAAGTGCTCCAGATAGTAGAATGCAACCACTATAGTTGTATTACTTTGGTATTGATGCGTTTGGAATTTGTTGTGAAAAAAAATGGAGACCATAGTAGGAATTATGAATTTAAACAGTGGTTTGTAAATAATTCCACAGGGCTTCAGAATTTTAAGGAGGTAACTGAAAGTAAGTACACAGGGAAAAACAGGGATTTGATAGAGTAGTCCTATGCTTCTCATCCATTCCTATTAGCCAGAATATACTGATTACATAAGTTTTACATGTACTTTAAAAAATGTTCTGCAACTAAAAGACAATTGGAACTACTAACGTAAAGAATTCTGAAGTTCCTCAATTGGCTTTTTCACCCGATGACCTTTTAAATTCGTTGCTTATAATCATCCTTAATCATCTTAAAATCATATCTCAACATTACTGAAGAGAATAAATTAGAACTAACATCTTTCTTCTTCAGCTGCTCAAAAGCAGATTCTATATAATGTACATGCACTTGTATAGTTGGAAAGTAATTGTTTTTTTAAAAGCAATTTATTAACATTTCAAGTAGGTGTGGTGCAATTTTGAGTTAGTCATTTTTAATCCCATGGAGCTTTCATTATGACACATACTTGGTATCTTATTTGTATGAGCTCCTTGCTATAAGAATTATCACTTAGATATCTAATCAATAAATATTAGACTCAGTTACCTCTTGGAATATGTTATCTTAATTGATATTAAACAAGCTATTACAATCTAGGGTTTTTTGGGAGAGTTTGTCATTATGACAGTAATTTTTCCAACTTCAGTAAATGTTAAGTCATCATGATCTATCTGGATTGGTTATTTAAGAAGCAGTTCTTTGATCTTGAGAATGTGCTTTCCTTTTTCTGTGATTGAACATATTCTTTTACATTAAAAAAAAAACAAAAAAAATAATGGTTTAAGACCTGGTTCATTCAAGGGCGATCACTTTTAAAACATTGGCTCATGATAGACTAGTTATAACTTATTTGTACACTAGATGGATTTTTATTTAGATTAGGGATTATATTTTGCTAGTGATGAGAAATCTTGTGTCTATGATCCAAGTCAATCTTTTCTTACATAGAGCTACCAAAGAAACTGAACTTGTAAGTTATGTAACTGTGGGTGTTCATAAAAGTAGAGGAAAGACAGCTGGGGGTCTTAAGTAATATTTAATCAGATGGTTTAGATTCAGGAGAATTACCCACAGAATAAACCTCTTTAGCTACTTAATTATTCATGACAGCCATTGTCTCTGAGACAAGCTAGGTAGCTGGACTCATTTTTTTTTTTAATATATAAGCCTCCATCTTTTTTTTAATATTTTGTTTTTTTATTTATTTGAGAGAGAGCATGAGTGAGGAGTTCAGAGTGAGAAGCAGACTCCCCGAGGAGCCGGGAGCCTGATTCAGGACTTGATCCCGGGACTTCAGGATCATGACCTGAGCTGAAGGCAGTCACTTAACCAACTGAGCCACCCAGGAGCCCCTGGACTCATTTTTAATATGTAACTTATTTTCTGTGCTCCATACAAGCCATGATTTTTCTGTTTTGAAAAAACAGAAAAGAGCAGAGGTTTATAGTTTTCCAGGAAACAGGTGCGTTTGGTCCCTTTGACTGAATGGCATAGAATGCTTTGGATATTTGGATAGGTTACTAATGGGGATGGCCACATGCAATAATATGGTTTTGGTTACCTTTCAAGCTTATAATACTATTACCTCTATTTGTTACAAGTAACTCCTGGTAGCCATACAACGGTGTGTGACGTTGGCTTCCAGGCACTGATGATTAGATTGAATTGGACATGGCACAATGGATGCCAACCAGATTTTGTTTGAGGAATTTTGGAATTGGGAATGAGGTAGCAAATGACTTTTGTTTACAGACACCATTTAACAGTTAACATCAGGAGCTGTGATCAGACCGTAATATTCTATATGGACAGAGAATGAAAAAGAAGGATGTAGCTATGCAAAGAGAAGAATCATGAATAGAAATAAAGTCCTGATAGTTTACATTTCTCTGTGCTAGACACTATGTGAGGCCCATCTGCAGTCCTGTTTCGGTTCCTCTCCTCCATTTCATCACAGTATATTTCTGTCTCTCTTTCTCTCTCTCTCTCTTTTTTTTTTTTTTTGCTTAAGAAAGCTTGAGTTGTTTCTGTCATTTACAACTAAGATATCTCACTAAGTAATAATAGAATTCATTAATGAGGACAATCAGTATGAAAGCATGTAAGTAACATGGTATGTGTCCAACATATTTAATTAAATCTGATCTAAAATGTTATGATCTTTATAACTTTTGGCTTTAGAGGGTAACCTTTATCTGACTTTGCCTTCATATTTTGGGGATCTTTTACTCTAGCCACTCAAGCACTTTCTATGATATTTAGGATGCACTTCAAATCTAAGATTATATGAAATCATTTGCTTTATTTCATAGGACAAAATATTGAGGCATTATCTTTGGAGAAACAAAGTAATAAGTCATAGTTACATCTAATGAATTGTTATTGAATTTGTACAGGCAAATCAAAGACCTCCTTTTAAACAGTTAGAAATGCTGATCTTAACTGCTATGTTAGCTTGTCATTGATATTTTAATCTTACTGACAAAACTGTAAAAGTGCAAAGCATGTCAGTTCTGTGTTGAACTACTAAATGTGTAAAATCTAAAAGAAGTAGACACTATTGACTAGGAGTAATGTTTATTTATTTTTATTCCTGCACATGGCTACTTAAACATTTGAAATTTGTATGAAACCTTGTTTAATTTTTGATTTGTACCTTTATGATCTACTGCTCTCTGGAAGCATCAGTTTTTGTGTGTATGTGCAATATATTTAATTTGTTATTTTATTGTTTTGGATTCATATAAAGTGGAGAAAACAGGTTTGGATCTGTTTGATCAATTCCTTCAGATGCTAATCTCCTTTAATTGCAGTATTGATTGCAGCAGGTGTAATGGGAACTGTGACTTCTATGTCAGCCTTCAGAGGAAACAAAAGCTTTGGAAGCAAGTGGTTCAGGTTACTTTTTATCTCATGACCCTATGAAAGTTGACATGTGTCATTAATAGTGACATGCCAGAGATTCAAATTTCTTGCATAGCTTCTGCAAGTTAAGACAGTTCTCTGAATCTTTATAGTCTTGAAATCTTTCCATGTACGTTCCCCATGAGAATGTTAGTATTTCTTGAGTTCAGCAAGGTCAGATGAAAAGCAGTTTTTCCCCCTTTCTCTGGTTTCTGGTTGGCCTTTTTGTTTTAGATAACAATGAGTGGAAGAATTGTTAAATTCTAGGAGCTCACAATTTAGTAAGGAGAATAAGCCATCGATACAAATAGTGGCAACTGTATCATAACTGAGACTAAAGTAGTAGGGAAAAGTCATTTTGGAAAGTGGTATGAGAGGCTGGTAGACTTGTCTCAGACACTTTTCAGCTACTTTCTCACTGGTGATTTGGGCAATAAATATTATCTATATAACCTTCAGCTTCTTCATCTGAAAGTTATGAGACAAATAATAATATTCACTTAATTAGGATGTTTGTTAGGAGAAAATGAAACAATACATATTTCCAGATAATCGTAAGTGCTCAAAAAATATAAATGAAATATTATGCTTGCAGTAGAAGAAGGAGAAGTTACTTTTATCTAGTATATTTAGAGAAAAAGCCAAGGAAGAGAGAACAAAACTGTAAGGCGTGTAGGGTTTCAAAGACTAAGATGATGCTTCTTAAGTGAAGGATATCAGAGGTGAAAGTGTGCCATATGACCTCAGGAAAGTAAGTAAACTAGTTTGAGAGATATCTAAGGTTTACATGTTTCAGTGAGTCTTAAACTTTCAAACCAAAAGGTTTCTCAGGGCGCAGGAAACATCTGTCCCTAGGGAAGGTAACACCACCACCAACAACGCCTTTTCCAATGCTGCATAGTTAGAAAAGTGTATCAATGTATGGAATTGACTTGGCTCTATACTTTACATTCACTGTCTCAGTTTATTGCCAAAATAACTTTTGGAGAGTCCATGAGTCTTACTGCATGAGATAAGGAAAGTGAGGCTCACAGTTAATGAGTTAGTAGGTGGTGGAACTGGGAGTTGAAAATATGACTGCAGGCCCTCTTTTTTTTTTTAAAGATTTTATTTATTTATTATTTGACAGACAGATCACAAGTAGGCAGAGCGGCAGGCAGAGAGAGAGGAGGAAGCAGGCCCCATGCAGCACAAAGAGCCTGATTCGGGGCTCGATCCCAGGACCTTGGGATCATGACCTGAGCCAAAGGCAGAGGCTTTAACCCACTGAGCCACCCAGGTGCCCTGACTGCAGGCCCTCTTTCTAAACCACTCTGTATACTGCTTCCGGAGACTTGATCCTGGGTATTCAATTATTTGGAAGTCTCTTGTTTTACTATTGTTATTTTTTAAACCAAGATAATGTTGATTCCAGCCCAATAATATATACATTTATTTTGATATAATGTTTTAAAATGCAAATGTTTTCATCTATTTAGTAAGTTAATAGTAAAACACAGACTGTCAATTTCTGAAGATCTGACAATTTTCAAGTGTCTCCTTTCAAGGATATTAGGATATAACCTTGAAAGAGCTTCAAGCTATTTTTAGTCTGCTTGTTTGATGGTGCTTTTCACTATGTAATTCCTAACCAAGACTTTTGCTGCTTTGTTTGCAAAATAAAATAAAAAATCTAATGCTCTTTTTTCAACATTTGCATGATTAATTTTAAAATTTGCTATAATATCAATAATTTTATGCCATTACTAATTAAGGTTTTATGATAACAGAATAGCTTTGTATAAGGCTTTCTTAAAGTTTTATAGGTTTTTTCAGTTGATGATTTATAGTTAAATACTTGTCATGAGGCATCACAAATTTCCTCTGAAGAAAACTTATAAATGGATTCCTAAACTTCGAATTTAGAGTCAAGTGTAGAGTCACTGAAATATATCTTCCATGAAATTAATAAAGAATAATTTTAAAGAAGTTGTAAATATCTATATCATATAGACTTACATTCTAATTAATGTTTTTCACTACATTAAAGTATTGTATTTTAGTTGCAAATAATGAGTATGTTAATTTGTGTAATATATACTTACTACTCACAAATTATCTTATTTATACTTTAATGATGAGGACCAAATACTAGTTTGAATCAATTATATCTTGATTAATATCTTGATTGGCAGCTTATCTCTGGGAAAGGGGTAACAAACTTTGCAAGACTTATGAAATTCAGGCATAACTAAAGACCACAAAAAGCTTTCATTTCTTGATAGCCAAAGATGAATGGAAATTAAACCTAACCTAGTAACTAAAAGCAAACAAAGCATATATCTAAATAGCACTAATTCTGGTTCTGATTTTAAGTAAGAGCTTGAATATATACAACTTTAACTCTTAAATTATGGAACTGGATGTCACTAGGAAAGTGAATTAGGATTACATTTACATGGAACATTTTATAGTAAAGGTGTAAGAAACCAGCCAGAAAAGAGAAACAAAAATAACTTAAGAAATTATCATGCCTACATACAAACTTTTTCCATCTGGCATGTGACCTCAAATTGTCTTTTTCACTAGGAAAATAAGGTTGTTACATTTGTTACAATTACTTAGACTGGATACTTGCTTAAAGACATTACCCCAAAACACGACTGACTGATTGATTGATTGACTGATTGCTTCTTTTAAAATTTTAATTTTTATTTATTTATTTATTTGTCTTTTGATCTTTCATTTAAGACAGAGAATACTTTATTTAAACCCATGAGATAAATGGAAGCTTGGGTTTGAAATAAAGCATCATATTTTCAAACATAGGTCAGTAATTGTATATGAGAGTATATACACTGCTATGTACAAATGAGCTGATCAGAGCACAGCTTATCAATGCTTTTAAGACAGATTAAGCTTCCCTGTAAAAGCAGCACCTTGTGACATTTTAAACTTTTGTATTCCTCTCCTTCTTTATCCTCTCCTCCTTCTTTACCTTTTATTTCAACAGAAACCACACTAACCTCCTCATAATCCTTCTCAAGGGCCTCAGAAATCTCTCCTTTCTCCATGCCCTCACCCACATACCAGTGAACAAAGGCATGGTTGGCATGCATCAGGTCAAACTTGTGGTGCAGGTGAGCCCAGGTCTCACCATTGGCTGTGGTGTTGCTCAACATTCACAAGCCTCACTGTACTTTGGCCAATTCTCCACCAGGTACCACAGTGGGAGGCTCGTGATTGATGCCAACTTTGAAGCCAGTGAGACCCCAGTCCACAAACTGGATTATATGCTTGGCCTTGATGGTGGCAATGGCAGCATTAACATCTTTGGGAACCATGTCACCATGGACCAACAGGCAGCAAGCCATGTATTTACCATGGTGAGGGGCATGTTTCACCATCTGGTTGGCTGGCTCAAAGCATGCACTGATGATCACTGTTACAGAAGGTACAGATGGTAGGCTTTCTCAGCAGAGATGTCAGGAGCAAGCATGGCCAGAGGGAAGAGGATATGGGGATAGGGCACCAGGTTTGTCTGGAATTCTGTCAGATCAACATTCAGGGCTCCATCAAATCAGAGGAAGAAGTGATGGAAGACACAATTTAGCTAGTAATGTGGTTTAGGTTAGTGTATGTTGGATGTTCAACATTGAGGTTTCTACTACAGATGGCCTCATTGTTTAGCATGAAGGCACAATCAAGGTGATCCAGGATGGTATGTGTAGTGAAGATGGAGTTGTAGGGCTCAAATACAGCTGTGGAAATCTGGGGGGCTAGGTTAATGGAGAATTCCAGCTTGTACTTCTTGCCAGAAGGTCATTCTATCAGCAGGGAGGTGACCCCTGCTGACCTGTGCACTGGTCAGACAGTTTCCAAATTCAGTTCAAGATGAGGTCAATGATCCTCTTATCAAGGGTGTAATGCATTTGGTCAGTTATTGGCAGCATCTTTCTTGCTTGTGTTAGACTGTTCAGGGTGGGAAAGCTGGCAGTAGGTGCCAATGCAAACTCCATCAATGACCATGGGTGCTGGGTCTACAAACACTGGGCACATAATTGCCAGCAGCCATCACACCAAAGAGAGTGTTGAAGGAATCATCTCCTCCCCCAATAGTCTTGTCACTTGGCATTTGACCATTGGGCTTGATGCCATGTTCCAGGCAATAGAGCTCCCAGAAGGTATTGCCAGTCTGACCAGCCTGGACAACATGGAGGGAGATACAGTCAAGCATGGTTGCTGCTTTGTGGCTGCAGAGCAGATAGTGGAGAGGAAGGGGTGAGGTTGTTGTTTCTAACAGTGAGACTCTTAGGCAGTCGAGCCTACCAAAATATGATTTATTTAAAAATGAAATGTGAAGTTTTTATTTTTAAAAAATATGTTCTCTATGTGAAAGGAGTAAACAACCTGATGGATCAATAATTTTTGGTAAGGTACTTTCGGTTCTGTGAAACATGAGGTGGTTTTTAAAAATGGTCTCTGCTCTTGAGGAGTTCAAGTTTAGCAATATATAAAAAACGTAAGTAATTAAAGCATATTATCATATTTATTACCTTCTACATATATAACACAGGGGAATGAGTAGTAAGGTTTATTTGAGACCAGTAAGGTTTCCCAGAGACAGAGCTGATATATAAATAAATGAAATATAATGAAATCTTCACTAATGAATACAACATGTACAAAACAACATGTACTAGAGCGTGGAGAAACAAAGTAATGTGTTTGGAGGCTGTGAGTTTGGCATTTCCAGAAATTAAGGAGGAAAGGATTTGGTGGATGGGTATGAGACTGCAGAGCAAGCATATCAGGAGATGAGTAGTGAGTTGTAAAATCCTTCCTTAGGGAAAATAGCTTAGAAAAGTTTGTGGGTCAGCTATTCAAGATAGGATAGTTCACACTACTAGTGTAAAAGAAAATCCACTAGTAGTAATCCAGGTGACAGGGAAAACACTTAAAAGGTTATTTTCATAGTTTAAATGGTAAATTTAATAATATCTCACCTAAAAGAGGTAGTAAAGATGAAGTAGGACAGACTAAAAGCCATTTCAGTATGATTTAATTATTACATTAATACATACATATAGTGAGAATGGGAGAGTCAAATTAACCTCCAGGAATGTGGCTTTGGGGAGAAAAAGGATAATAGATTCAATTTAGGCATGTTGAATTTGAAGTTCCCATGGACAGGTGTTATATATATATATATATATATATATATATATATATATATTCAGTAGAAAATCATATAAACATGCTGTGACCTTGGAGAAAAGGACAGGGCCATAAGAGTACATTGGTGGGTATCTCATTCAAGTTCCCAAGAGGAAAATTATGAGTACTCAGTAATAACTATAATAATTCTGGGAGGGTATATTTACAAAGAGTTGGATTATAAAAGTATGGGCAAGTTAAAAGGAAACCAAAAGAATATTGAAGGAAACTGTAGCTAACAGCAATAAAACTATTACATTTTCTAAACCTAAACAGATGAGAGAAGGTAAAGGTCACCTAAAGCTAGATGTAAATGCATACAAGAATGCAGGTGGCCATGAAAGAAACAGTGTCCATCTGTTGAGGGACACAGCCAGCTTGAGAGAAGACATCATAGGAAGGGAATAAATAACCTGACATGACCTTCTTCCTTCTCTCTGAACTTATACTATTGATCCCCATTGGCCAAACCTGGTCAAAGGAAGCCATAGTGCATAGGAGCTCATTGACACAGGACTTAAAAGGTTTGCTTTGTAGGGCACAAGCAAAGTGAGAGGGCTAGGAATTAATCTGGAGGAAGCAGTAAAAGATATCCATCACAGAAGCAAGAAGGGTTGCCTGCTTCAGGCAGAGTGTGCCAAACAAGGCAAGAGAAAGTCTTGGGGGTGGTGGGGGGGAATGGGCAACATCAGCACTGACAAGAAAATAAGAGGGAATTGATACAGTGGGTGTTCTAGGATTGTCTGATGATAGGCCACGCATGGAAAGTCAAACTGATCATAATATAAAATATGGAGAGATGAAGAAACAAAAAAAATGAGGTCAGGAGAGTATATGTCGGATATTGTAGGTGGTAATCTTAATAGCAACAGTTTTAGTGGAGTGGTATTAATGGATAATGCAATGGATTAAGGAATAAAAGGAAGTAAGGAAGTTAAAGCAGTAAATGTAGACTCCTTTTTAAAAGTCTGTGAATTAAGGAAGAAGGATGGCTAGAGGGGCAGTCAAATGTGAGTTCCTTGAAGAAATGTTCAAAGGTTGTAAGATTTATCTAATATTTTAATGCTGTAATTTTAGACTCAGGAATATAAGGATTATACTTTAGGAAGGTAGTAACATTCATATTAAACAAGGCCATTATAACACTCAACAGGAAATTATAACTACAATATGTGTCACTTCCTCTTGGTTCTCAAACTATTGTGAAGAACCTGGACCAGACAGTATGCGAAATATTAATTGAAGGTGCTCTCAATCTGGTTTTCTAGGCCATGTGTTGGCCCTAACTGACCTTCATGTTAAATAGAGACATATTTATGTGGGGATAGTCTCCTTTGGAGAAAAGAGAATCCCCAGATCTTTTTAAGCACTAGGTTACCACTGAGTGATGACACCATGGAGTGATGAGATAGTACAGTTGTAGAGATTTTAATAGACAGAGCAGGTTTCTATCTTCCTTCTCAACTCATACTATGTATATACAAAATACCTTCATACCAATGGATATAGTCAGTGTTGAGCAGTGGTTCTCAGCAGAGAGTGGTTTTTGCCTCCCTCAGGGGGACATTTGGCAATGTCTGGAGATACTTGGTTGTCACAACTGGGGATGGAGTATTATCATCTAGTGGGCAAAAGCCATGAATGCTGTTAAGCATCCTATAATGCACAGGATATCCACACCTACAATGAAGATTTATGCAGCCCAAAATATTAATAGTGGGGATGTTGAAAAATCCTGGTGTTGGGTTCTGGAGAAGGAGAAGAAAGTGCAAGAGACATGTATCTTGCTTCCACTCAGTGATTCCTCAAAAGGAAGGAGTAGATTTGCCATAGTTCCTCATGAAATTGCAGGGTTTAGAACTAGAAGAAACTGGGGTTCTGTATTATAACTGAATTTGAGGATATCAACTCACAAATATGTCCTACCACACTGAAACTTGGATGAGGGAGCAAGAAATATGGCCACACAATGAGGTGGTCTGGACACAGGAAGGGTTTCAGATCATCTTCTGACTTATCACTCCACTAGAAGAGAATGGAAGTGATCCAGAGATTCCCATAGACCCAGGGAGGCTGAGAGTAAGGGTCTTATGCTTTCCAGTAACAAAATACAACATAGAGAATTTCACCAAAAGGTTCTATGAGGTAAGTAGTGCAAATCCATTAGTCGAACGTGTGGGGAGTGGAGACGACTATGCTCTTATAGGGAGCAACAAACCTAGGGGTTCCTCTCTGCTGGAAATGATCATCCCAGATCTAACAGCTGCATGGCACCAAAGACTATTCTTCCACAAATAGTTCATGTCCATCCTCGCTATATGTCCCTAGGGAGCTGAGTGAGCTTTGGGAGCAAGCAGTTCAGGGCCCAAGTGAGATAATTAAGATGGCCTTGTGAACACCTTGACATAGAAGTTAAACAGGATGGTAACTGCTTTAAACAAACCAAAGCCAGAGAGTGAAAATCTCAAAGATTTCTGCATGAAGTGGGAGATCAGACTCTTGGGTTTTGTTGAAGTTCAGTTTTAAAACATCTTAATTATATTGACATATTGCTGATATTTCAGCCCCATTACACATTTAAAAATTAATATTGGTTGTTCAACTGCTATAGTCCTCTTATTTAAGAATTGACTCCTTTGCCCCATGCCATTTTTTTAAAAAACAGGAATCAAGATTATCTATGAAAGTATTTTACATTTAAATTGTGCTTATGCTGATTTTAGAGATATTTTGCTTGTACACATTATAATTTCCTATCACAATAAATTAAGTGATTCAACTGCTTTATGATTATTTCTTAACAGTTGGCTACGATAGAATCCATGAATTTTTTATAATACTATAAAACCAGTATTTTATTTAAAGAAAATTATCAGGGCACCTGGGTGGCTTAGTGGGTTAAGCCTCTGCCTTTGGCTCAGGTCATGGTCTCTGGGTCCTGAAATTGAGTCCCGCATTAGGCTCTTTGCTCAGTGGGGAGCCTGCTTCTCCCTCTCTCTCTGCCTGCCTCTATGTCTACTTGTGATCTCTCTCTCTCTCTGTCAAATAAATAAATAAAATCTTAAAAAAAAAAAGAAAATCATCAGAGGGGCACCTGGGTGGGTCAGTCAGTTAAGCAACTGACTCTTGGTTTTGGCGCAGGTTATGTCAGTGTTCTGGGATGGAGTCCCTCATGGGGTTGGGTGGTCAGCACGGAGTCAGCTTGAGAATCTCTTCCTTTCCTTTTTCCTTCTCCCTCTCCTGATCAGCCCCTCCACCCCTCTCTGTGTGCTCTCTCTCTGAAATAAATAAAATGTTGATAAAAAAAAAGAAAAGCATCAGAAAATGAGGGATCTATAAAGTATTACTGGGCTGCCTAAGTTTTAGAAGACTATTACTGGGATACAGTTATATTAAATAATACCAATATCACTGATGAATATGGATGCTAAGATTCTCAGCAAGATCTTAGCAAATAGGATCCAATAGCACATTAAAAATATTATCCACCATGACCAGGTGGGATTCATCCCTGGGTTGCAAGTATGTTTCAACATTCTCAAATCAATCAATGTGATAGAACAAATCAATAAGAGAAGAGAGAAGAACCACATGGTCCTCTCAATTGATGCAAAAAAGGCATTTGACAAAATCCAGCATCCATTCCTGATTAAAAAGCTTCAAAGTATAGGGATGGAGGGAACATTCCTGAACTTCATAAAATCTATCTATAAAAACCCAGAGCAAATATCATCCTCAATGGGAAAAAGCTCACAGCCTTCCCGTTGAGATCAGTAACATGACAAGGATGCCCACTCTTACCATTCTTGTTCAACATAGTATTAGAAGTCCTAGCAACAGCAATCAGACAACAAAGAGAAATAAAAGGTATCCAAATTGGCAATGAAGAAGTCAAACTCTCTCTCTTTGCAGATGACATGATACTTTATATGGAAAACTCAAAAGACTCCACCCCCAAACTACTAGAACTCATACAGCAATTCAGTAATGTGGCAGGTTACAAAGTCAATGTACAGAAATCAGTTGCTTTTTTATACACTAACAATGAAAACACAGAAAGGGAAATTAGAGAATTGATTCCATTTACTATAGCACCAAGAACCATAAGATACCTGGGAATAAACCTAACCAAAGAGGTAAAGAATCTGTACTCGAGGAACTACAGAACACTCATGAAAGGAATCAAAGAAGACACAAAAGATGGAAGACCATTCCATGCTCTTGGATCAGAAGAATAAACATTGTTAAAATGTCTATACTTCCTAGAGCAATCTATACTTTTAATGCCATTCCGATCAAAATTCCACGGGTATTTTTCAAAGAGCTGGAGCAAATAATCCTAAAATTTGTATGGAATCAGAAGAGACCCCGAATTGCTAAGGAAATGCTGAAAAAGAAAAACAAACTGGTGGCATCACGTTACCTGATTTCAAGCTTTACTACAAAGCTGTGATCACCAAGACAGCATGGTACTGGCATAAAAACAGACACACAGACCAGTGGAACAGAGTAGAGAGCCCAGATATGGGCCCTCAACTCTATGGTCAAATAATCTTCAACAAAGCAGGAAAAAATATACAGTGGAAAAAGGACAGTCTCTTGAATAAATGGTGCTGAGAAAATTGGACAGCTATATGTAGAAGAATGAAACTCGACCATTCTCTTACACCTTACACAAAGATAAACTCAAAATGGATAAAAGACCTCAATGTGAGACAGGAATCCATCAGAATCCTAGAGGAGAACATAGGCAGTAACCTCTTCGATATCAGCCACAGCAACTTCCTTCAAGATATGTCTCCAAAGGCAAAGGAAACAAAAGCGAAAATAAACTTTTGGGACTTCATTAAGATCAAAAGCTTCTGTACAGCAAAGGAAACAGTCAACAAAACAAAGAGGCAACCCACGGAATGGGAGAAGATATTTGCAAATGACAGTACAGACAAAAGGCTGATATCCAGAATCTATAAAGAACTTCTCAAACTCAACACACACAACATGGATAATCATGTCAAAAAATGGGCAGAAGACATGAACAGACACTTCTCCAATGAAGACATAGAAATGGCTATCAGACACATGAAAAAATGTTCATCATCACTAATCATCAGGGAGATTCAAATTAAAACCACATTGAGATACCACCTTACACCAGTTAGAATGGCCAAAATTAGCAAGATAGGAAACAACGCATGTTGGAGAGGATGTGGAGAAAGGGGAACCCTCTTACACTGTTGGTGGGAATGCAAGTTGGTGCAACCACTTTGGAAAACAGTGTGGAGATTCCTTAAGAAATTAAAAATAGAACTTCCCTATGACCCTGCAATAGCACTACTGGGTATTTACCCCAAAGATACAGATGTAGTGAAAAGAAGGGCCATCTGTACCCCAATGTTCATAGCAGCAATGGGAAGAACCTAGATGCCCTTCAATGGATGAATGGATAAGGAAGATGTGGTCCATATATGCTATGGAGTATTATGCCTCCATCAGAAAGGATGAATACCCAACTTTTGTATCAACATGGACAGGACTGGAAGAGATTATGCTGAGTGAAATAAGTCAAGCAGAGAGAGTTAATTATCATATGATTTCACTTATTTGTGGAGCATAACAAATAACACAGAGGACATGGGGAGATGGAGAGGAGAAGGGAGTTGAGGGAAATTGGAAGGGGAGTTGAACCATGAGAGACTATGGACTCTGAAAAACATTCTGAGGGTTTTGAAGGGGTGGGGGGTGGGAGGTTGGGGGAGCCAGGTGGTGGGTTTTATGGAGGGCAGGTATTGCATAGAGCACTGGGTGTGGTGCATAAACAATGAATTCTGTTATACTGAAAAGAAATCAAATAAATAAAAAAATTTAAAAAAGACAGCTTAATTTTATAGAGAATTGGTAAATGGAAAGACCTTTTCCCCTAAAATCTCCATAAATAAATATTTATGTCTATAGTAGCTCTTTTAAAAGATTACAAGAAACTTATAGAAATACTATGGTATTATTTAAATAAATTCAGGAAAGAAACCCAATGGCAAGAAAAAAATTATCTTCCCCTTGTCCAATTTCTTTTCTTATTCCCTTTTAGGAGAGCCTTACTTATACGTAAGTTTTCTGAATGCATACAAGTGCCCCCCCCCCCCATCATCCTTCACAGTAGACATTTCCACCTGTTTTTTTTGTCCCACCCTGGTCATGCCTACAATCACCTTCCAGGGCCCAAGACCTCCCTCTTTTTACTTCTCACTGCATACTAAAGCCTTTCCCCATTACTGTTTTTCAGTGATGCACGTCATTGGCAGACTTCTATCACAGAGAGAGTATGGACCGGGAAGATGGAGGGTAAGAGTTTAGGAAATGTGGGATAGATACTGATGAAATTCTTGTTTCCAGATTGACATGGTGGTTGTAATCTCAAATGGGCACGGCGCCCCCAACCCTGTCTTAGCTCTGCCATTGCAAAAGATAAAATATTCTTTAGCTTAATTGTAGAAATTTCCCAGGTTTCAGTCTATTACTTGAGCCAAAGATTTGGGGATTTAGGCTGTTGCTCATTGTTTTCCTTTAAACTATCCAGTGCCATTAGAAGCATCTGCTCACCCTGCAGTCCTTGAATGCCTCATTCCTAGCATACTGTTCTTATGGCAGTAGCTAGCTGTTTCTCAAAGCCTTCATTGAGCTCTTTGTTTCAGATTACTATAGGTAAAATGTGAATCAGAGATGTGCTATGTCATGCTGGGTGTTGAGATTCTTCTCATAGAACACTAGATGAACTTTTGGTTTGTTTGTTTTCAGTCTTAATTAAGCAAGATGAATAATTATAAATTCCTTCTTATCTACCAAGATTGTTTAAGGTTAGATCACTGGGGTACAACCCTGGACCCCCTGTGTATCATGGTAGCCCCTCCACTGTCACCTCTGCGACCTACTCACAGTATCATTTTTTCCCAGTAATCAGAATTCTTTACTCCAGAAACCACAAATGGTCTCTGGTGAATTTGAGCTGCCAAACAAGTCACTTGGAAAAAAAAATAGACAAATATAATAGGGAAGCTAGAGAAATAGGCTCAGAAAAACTCAGAAAACCTAAATGGCTAGAAGCCTAGGCAAGGTCATCTAAGGAAATATCTGTGGGTATAGTGCCAAGGCTGCCACTACTGGATTCTGGATTCTGCTACTGGCTCTGTTGCCCCTTGACTGTAGAGGCTGCTACTGGCAGCACCTGACTACTTCCCCTAGACAGTCATAATTAATTCTAAATTTGCTGTATTCCCCTGGCATGAGTACCTGACTGATGAAGCACAACTTCCAGGAATCATAGAGAACAAATGTATAATTTTAAAATTTCTTTATTGGAAGGTGGTCCTTAAATTTTACCAAGTTAATACTTTTATGGACTTCCCCAAATATAAATAAGGGCAGTGGCCTGGAAATATTCCAGTGATTTTTCAGATTTACTCTCCATCCTTTTGCATCCTGCTCTGTGCCTTGAAGTGCTGACTTGTGCAGACTCCATCAACTCATCCCCTTATTGTTTGGCTTTAGCTGAGGTAACCAGCCAAAAGCTCAGGCAAGAGATGAATTGGAGAGGAGAGAGAAAGAGAGAGAGATAATGGTATTTATTTCTTGTCTTTCTTCTAGCAGGGTCTCTGTGGACTGGCTCTATCATTTGACAGAATCCTTAGCTTCTGTAGGAGTCTTTTCCAGCTTTTTATAGCTTTCTGGATCACTGGGATCCTATAACTGCACTCTTTGATCTGTTAAACCTATGGGTGTTGGTGGCATGAGATCCCTTTTGACTTCCTTATGAACTACCCTGATTTTTATAAATTGCCCCTTAATTAAGTCCTTCTCAATTATTATCATTTGGATGTGCCATCTGTTTCTGCCTGGGACCCCAAATTATACAGGTATCCTCAAAAATGGCAAGTATCCTCTCTCAAGACATTTCTCCCTATGACCCAGAGCAGAGCTCTTCTGTAGGGAACACCACATACCTGCTCTCTGTTTACCTCGCTGTGGTCCTTTTCTGCTTTCTGAAAATAGACAACTCTTTTAAGAAAAAGAGGTGATATCAGGACTATTTTGCTATAATAGCTGCATAAAAGGACTTAGACAATGAAATCCCAAAGCAAAGTGATGTAAAATAGAAAAAACTCAGGAAAAAACAAAAAAACAAAAAAAACAAAAAACCCACAAACACTATCATTTGGAAGACAGGAGTGTTTTACCCTTGAACTCCCAGGAAAGACACAAATTGATCATACCAAAGTATTACATCATGGTTTTTACTCATAGCACCTTATACTTGAATATGGATTTTAGATATAGATATACTTGGGTATAGATATTAGAAGATAGGTGAAGGAAAAGGTACTTAGAGAACAGAATAGTAGCCATCATCTATTATTTAGCATTAAATGAAAGAGCACATTGTAAACTGCTTATGTATAGGCTATTATGTTGGAAAGAGTCATGTAGCCAGTTAGTGAGTTTAACAGACTGATTGGCATCTATATATAAAATCAACATAGTTTTAAATTTATAGACTTAACAACATCTCCAGATTTTAGCTTTTATTTATTGTGCATAAGTGCCAGAATCTACCTTCAGTTTGGTTGTTAAATGACACTATAATTTTCCTATTTTATGCATTATATTTTATTATTATAATGGTTTAATGCATGATTCTTTTCAGATATAATTTACTCTTATATAAAAGATATTGAGAGTTTAGGCTAAAGGAATAAAAACAAATGGGGGGAATTCAGGCACTAGAACAAGGGGATGGTTGATAAAATATATTTAGAGAAAGAAGTCCTTAGGCACTTTTCATCACACTGTATATATATAATTCCTTATTTTGCTTTGGCATGTCACCAGAAATAGATTTCTCTACCTGGCATAATCATACCTTCCTAAGGTATGATTTTTGAGAAAAGGAAGATGTTCCCTGTGGGAACAGGTATAGCTCTTATCCCTCCTATTTCCCTTCTGTATATGCATCTACACCCTGAAGCCTTCTTACTGTGAGTACCTGTGACTCTCTGCTTCAGTATAGCTGTGGGGGCATGCATGCTTTATACACAGGCTGGCAGAAAGGGCAAATAAAAGATCCAGCAATGACACAGGAAAACTTAGTGGGTACATACCTCAGCTTTTCCACCCCTTGATTGTGATGATATTATCTCCCCCAACAGCCCTAATAGATTTGAGCTCACTTGCCTAAATTGATAACTAGCCCAATAACCCACCTTCTCTTGGTTTCCTTCTCCTTCCTGTCATATTGTCCCACTCCTCTAATGGTGCTTCCTGGGATCATGTCTCAAATAAAGTCCCTACCATTGAATTTTTTTCTCAGCATCTGCTCTGGATTCTGGTGCCAAAAAGGCCATAGGAGAAGACTCTTAAGACATGATTCTGGAACTGGATTAGTTACCAGCCATATAGCCACACTGGTGGTAAGTCATAGGGTTATATTAACTGGTGGTAAGTCATAGGGTTATAAATATCTCTTATGCTAAGAGTCTCACCTGTGGTGAATTGGAATGGGTTACAGGAAAATGAGATGCTTTAGTTCAGGCAAGACCTGAAGTTCTTGGGAAATATGGGGTAATGGTATTTATAAAAATATGGTGTTGGTTGGCATATGACAACTACAATAGGAGCCTGAGATACCACTTTACACCAGTTAGAATGGCCAACATTAACAATAAGTTTTGGCAAGGTTGTGGAGAAAGGGGAACCCTCTACACTGCTGGTGGGAATGCAAGCTGGTATAGCTACTCTGGAAAACAGTATGGAGGTTCCTCAAGACATTAAAAATAAGCTACCCTATGACCCAGTGATTGCATTATTAGGTATTTACCTCAAATATACAGATGTAGTGAAAAGAAGGGGCACATGCACCCCAATGTTCATAACAGCAATGTCCATAACAGCCAAACTGTAGAAGGAGCCAAGATGTTCTTTAATAGATGAATGGATAAAGAAGATGTGGTTCATATACCCCATGGAATATTACTCAGTCATCAGAAAGAATGAAAACCCACTATTTGCATCAACATGGATGGAACTGGATGGTATTATGCTAAGTGAAATAAGTCAATCAGAAAAAGACAATTATCATATGGTTTCACTTATATGTGGAATATAAGAAATAGTGCAGAGGATCATAGCAGAAGAGAGGAAAAACTGAATGGGAAGAAACAAAGAGGGAGATGAGCCATGAGAGTGTTGACTCTGGGAAACAAACTGAGGGTTACAGAAGGAAGAGGATGGAGTGATAGGGTAATGGTGTGATGGGTATTAAGGAAGGCATGTGTTAGGATGAGCATTGGGTGTTATATGCAACTGATGAATCATCCAACACTACATCTAAAACTAATGATGTAATATATGCTGGATAACTGAACATAATATAAATAAATAAATAAAACAGGCCTGAGGCAACCAGCTTGTGTATGATACAAAGACCCTTTCTTCCAACAGTGGAAGAGCAGACTATTGACAGAAGTACAAAATGAGCTGAATTTACAGTCCTGGCAAAGCTCTTATACTGATGGTAGGGCCCTGCTGGTAAAGAATGGATACTGAGACATGGGATAAGGATTTCCTGTTTTTTTGGCACATATTTTATGAAGAAAGGGATTATTTACTAAATGAATTGCAGAGTCTATGTATTATATACAATAGAAACTGGGAGAACATGCTTGACAATGAATGCTTGCTAAAAAGGCTAGGCTGTGGTAGAGGGTGGGGAGTGGAATCTAAGGCAGGAAAAGACAGTTTATTGATATGGTGAATTCTCCTGAGATTCAAGATTAAGTTCCTAGAACTTTCTTCAAAGAACTTTTGTGGAAAATATTAAAGGAAGGATTAAAGTGTTAGTGATGTGGTTATGTTAGAATGGCTTTAGTACGTGATTCTAGAGAATCAGCCAGTGAACTGTGTTCTCTGGTAGGGCTCAGAGGCTACACCTTTCTCTAGTTGATAGAGAATGTAATAATAAAGGGTAAATCAATATTGCTCAGAAGTAGAGCTATCTTCTGTAGATCAGTTAATGATAGCAATTGGGAATGATGCTACTGTGTACTTGCTGAGACCATGTAGCTGAATTTAACTATCAGAGATTTGGATACAATTCATTAGAAGACCAGTCAGCCACTTGATGGCAAGTTGATCTTATTACACCCTCTATGTACTGGGTGAAGGGCAATTCATCCTGTTGGTATTGTAAAGTATCTCCAGTATGGATTTACTTTTCTGTCTTCAATGCCTTAACCAGCACAAATGTCCAAGGGTTTGAGATTGCGCATAACATTGCCTTCACTTTATGATGAAAGAGTTAGGACAACAAGTACTTGACTACAGGATTTACTCATCCTATCATAAATTGTTCCCCTCAGAAGCTGCCAGCCAGAAAGAACTTTAACCGGGTCTCTAAGAAGCTATTCCAAAGTTCTATCCATATTGCTGATAATGGATAATGTTCCTTTAGTTATTTCTTTCCTTTTTCTGTCTCACCTCTTCACTCCCCACTGATATCCCCTGGGATCACATCAGAAATTAAAAAAAAAAAAAAATGGAGATCTTCAATCCAGGACTGGTACAGTTTCTCAGTTATGACAACAGGATCTAGGATCTCTTAGATCTTCACATACACATCCTATTGCCTTATGTCACAAGAAGACTGACATCATATGATATGACCTAGGCCTTACATCATTTACAGGCAAAAAGAAGGAGGAAACATTTAGAAAAAAAGAATCCACGACATCTGTTTACATTTTTTGGTGGGAACAGTGAGAAAATGGGTACCCTAGCAGCAAGAAAGTTTGGAAAGTTGGAGTTTGAGTAGTTGAGTTTATAAACTTTTGCAGCCTTTATAATAAAGGCATGGAAGAAAAAGGACGAAAAGGGAAGCTCAATCAATCAACCCATAGTGTTACTATATGAATAGGCAAACTCAGAATTTGATAACAAGGGGCGCCTGGGTAGCTTAGTGAGTTAAAGCCTCTGCCTTCGGCTCAGGCCAGGATCTCAGGATCCTGGGATCGAGCCCCACCATCGGGCTCTCTGCTCGGCGGGGAGCCTGCTTCCCCCTCTCTCTCTGCCTGCCTCTCTGCCTACTTGTGATCTCTGTCTGTCAAATAAATAAATAAATTCTTTAAAAAAAAAGAAGTTGATAACAAAAATTGACCCAAGTTCTGACTTAATTTTTCACCATTTTCTTGAATAACTAATTAATAGGTTACAGTGTGAAACTCTAAGGACTCCCTAGAATGTTTTAATTATGAAAGCACTTAAATTCACTACATTGGGGCACTTTGGTGGCTCAGTGGTTAAGCATCTGACTTCAGCTCAAGTTGGAATCTCAGGGTCCTGGGATCAAGCCCTGTGCCAGGCTCCTCCCTCAGCAGAGAATTTGCTTGTCCTGATTCTTTCTGCACCATTCACGCCCATGCTCTCTCTGTTTTTCTCTCAAAAAAAATTCACTACATTTTGTTGCCAAGTTTTCACATGCCCTATTTATTACGTTAAAAAACATTTATCAATTCCCCACTAATGGTCTTCAATGAGTACAGCAGACAAAATATCTGTTCTTCTTGAGTTTCTGTTCTATGTATAAACTCATTCAAATTGCCTGGTTGCAACAGAGTAACTGATAAGAATTACTTTGTGGGAGCATAAAAAATTTCATAAAAATTTGTAAGAATTTAAAAATTCTAACTCCAAGAATATTTTTTCTCTTAATACTTAGGAAAACATCAAAATTAACTTTTCTGATTTTTTTTAACTTTATTTAAGCTTTATTTAAACATATAATGTAACCCCACCACCCTCTCCCAACCCCTCTTCCCCCCACCCCCCTCAGTTTGTTTTATGACATTAAGAGTCTCTTTTGGTTTGTCTCCCTCCCGATCCCATCTTCTTTCATTTTTACTTTTCCTACCACCTTAACTCCCACCCCCATTGCATCTCCACTTCCTCATATCAGGGAGATCATGTGATAGTTGTCTTTCTCTAGTTGACTTATTTCACTAAGCATAATGCGCTCTAGTTCCATCCATGTCGTCGCAAATGGTAAGATTTCATTTCTTTTGATGGCTGCATAGTATTCCATTGTATATATATACCACATCTTCTTTGTCCACAATAGCCAAGTTATGGAAAGAACCTAGATGTCCATCAACAGATGAATGGATAAAGAAGTTGTGGTATATATATACGATGGAATACTATGCAGCCATCCAAAGAAATGAAAACTTTTCTGATTTTTAAGCTTTGTCAAGAATTTCCAAATGATTTCTGATACTTTTCTCATACAAAGGCATCCAGAATCTTTAGCTTCAAGAACTGTACATTTTGAAGTTTAAAAAAAGCACAAAATATAAAATAATTAAAATAAGATATACCTATTTTTATTCAGAACCTTGAGTTATTGACATCCCTTATTTGTGACTGTTTGCTATCACTTGCAACTTTGCTTTGTAGACTTGTTCTTTCTATTGAATAGCTTAGATGAGGGCTGACACTAAAACCTGGAGCATTTAAGTTATTTATTTATTTATTTATTTTGTGGCAGCAAATGATTTTGTCTGCCAATTTTGTCTGTTATGCTAATGGTCTTACATATTTTTAATTGCTATTTCTATCTGCACTCATATATTTTCACACCTCCTTGAAGTCCTATAATAGAAAGATTTTTATCACCACAACTGGTGGACACCTGAGTCATTCTATTGACCATTTAGGGAAATATTCCCAAGCTGCAGTGAAGCCATTTCTATGTATTCACTCATTTTACCCACAACTTCTCTGAAAACTGTTTCTGTAGTTAAAAAAAAAAAATCCTTGGGGCGCCTGGGTGGCTCAGTTGGTTGAGCAACTGCCTTCAGCTCAGGTCATGATCCTGGAGTCCCGGGATCAAGTCCCACATCAGGCTCCCAGCTCCCCGGGAAGTCTGCTTCTCCCTCTGACCTTCTCCCCTCTCGTGCTCTCTCTCACTCTCTCTGAAATAAATAAAATCTTAAAAAAAAAATTAAAAAAAAAATCCTTAAAAAAATCTTTCATTTTTAAATGCTTAAAATTTTAAAACCAAAATAAGTATAAAATCATGAATAATATATAAATTTTATAGTTGTCTATTTTAGCAAGGACAGTCTTTTCTCTAATTGTATCAATAGAATAGTTTATTTAAAATACATATTATGAAATATAGAATAAAATATATAATTAGTTATAAATATTTTTGGAAGTTTAGCTTTTTAAAAATTTCAGGATATTTAAGTAAAATTGATATATAAAGTTGTAACACAATTAAACTGTATATGGTGGTGATTTGATATTCATAGACATTGTAGAAAGATTCCCTCATCTAGTTCATTAGCATATTTATTGCCCAGCATATTTATCTTTCTTTGTTGCTATGGTTGAGAACATTTAAGTTCGATTCTCAGCAAATTTCAATTATATAATGCAGTGTTATCAACTATAGCCACCATGTTTTATATTAGTCTTTGCACTTTATTTATCTTATAGCTGGAAATTTGTATCTTTTCATCAACCTCTTCCTGTTCACTCCCCCACTTCCCAGCCCTTGGCAACCAACCACTTTTCTACTATTTCTATGAGTTTTACTTTATTTTTTTTTCTTTTCTTTTCTCTTTTTGAAAGATTCCACACATAAGTGATATGCAGTATTAGTCATTCTCTGTCTGGTTTATTTCACTTAGCATAACACCCTCAAGGTCAACGCATGTTGCGGTAAATGGCAGGATTTCCTCCTTTCCCATAGCTGATTAATATTCCCTTGTTTGCATACATAGATGTATGTCAAAATTTCTTAATCCATTCATGCATAAGTGGACACTTAGATTATTTCCATGTCTTGGCTATCCTGAATCATGCTGCAATAAATATGACAATGCAAATATCTCTTCAATACATGGTTTTCACTTTCTTTGGGTATATACCCAGTAGTGGAATTGTTTGATCATATGGTAACTCTTAATTTTTGGAGGAACCGCCATATTGTTTTCCAGAGTGGCTGAACCAGTTTACATTCCCATCAACAGTGTAAAAATGTCCCTTTTCTCCACATATTTGCCAGCATTTGTTATCTCTTGCCTTTCTATTCATGGCCATACTAATGTCTATGAAGTGATACCTAATGATAGTTTTGATTTACCTTTCCCTGATGATTAAAGATGTTGAACACCTTTTCATTCAACTGTCAACCATTTGCATGTCTTCTTTGTAAAAATGTCTATTCCGATCCTCTGACACTTTTTAATTGGATTTTATTTTTTGTATTTAGATTATATGAGTTTTTTCTTTAATAAATATTTTGGATATTAATTTTTATCAGTTATATGATTTGCAAATATTTTCTTTCATTTAGTAGATTGATTTTTTCATTTTGTTGATGGTTTCCTTTGCTGTGTAGAAGGTTTTTAGTTTGATTTGGTCTCACTGAATTGACTTTTTTCTCATAATTTGCAAAGTTTTATTTAACACTGTCATATTTAATAATTACAATAACATTTAGAATTAAATATTCTTTTTTTTGTAATTTTATTTTTTCACTGTTTCAAGATTCATTGTTTATGCACCACACCCAGTGGTCCATGCAATATGTGCCGTCCTTAATACCCACCATCAGGCTCATCCAACATCCCAGCCCCATCCCCTCCCAAAACCTCAGTTTGTTTCTCAGAGTCCACAGTCTCTCATGGTTTGTTCCCCCTCCGATTTCCCCCAACTCACTTTTCCTCTCCATCTCCCAGTGTCCTCTATATTATTCCTTATGCTCCACAAGTAAGTGAAACTGTATGATAATTGACTCTCTCTGCTTGACTTATTTCACTCAGCATAATCTCCTCCAGTCCTGTCCATGATGATACAAAAATTGGGTATTCATCTTTTCTGATGGAGGCATAATATTCCATTGTATAAATGGACCATATCTTCTTTATCCATTTGTCTGTTGAAGGGCATCTTGGCTTTTTCCACAGTTTGGCAACTGTGGCCATTGTTGCTATGAACATTGGGGTACAGATGGCTCTTCTTTTCACTACATCTGTACCTTTGGGGTAAATACCCAGTAGAGCGATTACAGGGTCATAGGGTAGCTATATTTTAATTTCTTAAGGAATCTCTCCACACTGTTTTCCAAAGTAGCTTCATCAACTTGCATTCCCCCCAACAGTGTAAGAGGGTTCCCCTTTCTCCACATGCTCTCCAATACTTGTTGTTTACTGTCTTGTTGATTTTGGCCATTCTAACTGGTGTAAGGCATTATCTCAATATGGTTTTGATTTGAATCTCCCTGATGGCTAATGATGATTAACATTCTTTCATGTGTCTGTTAGCCATTTGTATGTCTTCTTTAGATAAGTGTCTGTTTATGTCTTCTGCCCATTTTTTTGATGTGATTATCTGTTTTGTGTGTGTTGAGTTTGAGGAGTTCTTTATAGATCTTGGATATCAGCCCTTTGTCTGTGGTGTCATTTGCGAATAGCGAATATCTTCTCCCATTCCATGGGTTGCCTCTTTGTTTTGTTGAGTATTTCCTTTGCTGTGCAGAAGTTTTTGATTTTTATTTATTTATTTATTTATTTATTTATTTATTTATTTATTTGACAGAGATCACAAGTAGGCAGAGAGGCAAGCAGAGCGGGGGTAGGGAAGCAGGCTCCGTGCCAAGCAGAGAGCCTGATGCAGGGCTCGATCCCAGGACTCTGGGATCATGACCTGAGCTGAAGGCAGAGGCTTTAACCCACTGAGCCACCCAGGTGTCCCAGAAGTTTTTGATCTTGACGAATTCCCACAAGTTCATTTTTGCTTTTGTTTCCTTTGTTTTCCTTTCCTTTCCTTTGTTTGGAGATGTGTCTTGAAAGAAGTTGCTGTGTCTGATGTCGAAGAGGTTACTGCCTATGTTCTTCTCTAGGATTTTGATAGATTCCTGCCTCATGTTGAGGTCTTTTATCCATTTTGAGTTTATTTTTGTGTATGGTGTAAGAGAATGATCAGGTTTCATTCTTCTATACATAGTTGTCCAATTTTCCCAGCACCATTTATTGAAGATACTATCTTTTTTCTACTGTATTTTTTTCTGCTTTGTCAAAGATTATTTGACCATTAAGTTGAGGGTCCATATCTGGGCTCTCTACTCTGTTCCATTGGTCTATGCCAGTACTATGTTGTCTTGGTGACCACAGCTTTGTAGTAAAGCTTGAAATCAGGCAACATGATGCCCCCAGTTTTTTGTTTTTTTTTTTTCAACATGTCCTTAGCAATGCAGGGTCTCTTCTTGTTCCACAGAAATTTTAGGTTTGTTCCAGCTCTTTGAAAAATGCTGGTGGAATTTTAATTGGGATGGCATTGAAAGTATAAATTGCTCTAGGCAATATAGACATTTTATTGTTTATTCTTCTGATCCATGAGCATGGAATGGTCTTCCATCTTTTTGTGTCTTCTTCAATTTCTTTCATGAGAATTCTGTAGTTCTTTGATTGCAGATCCTTTACCTCTTTGGTTAGGTTTATTCCCAGGTATCTTTTGGTTCTTGGTGCTATAGTAAATGGTAATGATTCTCTAATTTCCCTTTCTATATTTTCATTGTTAGTGTATAAGAAAGCAACTGATTTCTGTACATCGATTTTGAAACCTGCCACATTAATGAATTGCTGTATGAGAGTTTGATTTCTTCTTTCTTCTTTTTGTTGTTTGATTGCTGTTGCTAAGTCTTCTTAGTACTATATTGATATAAGAGTGCTTAACAAGAGTGGTGAGAGTGGACATCCTTGTCGTGTTCCTGATCTCAAAGGGAAGACTGTCAGCTTTTCCCCATTGAGAATGATATTCACTGTGGCTTTTTCATAGAAAGATTTTATAAAGTTGAGAAATGTTCCTTCTATCCCTACACTTTGAAGTGTTTTAATCAGGAATGGATGCTGTATCTTGTCAAATGCCTTTTCTGCATCAATTGAGAGAACCATGTGGTTCTTCTCTCTTCTATTATTGATTTGTTCTATCACATTGATTGATTTGTGAATGTTGAGCCACTCTTGCTCAAAGGGATAAATCCCACCTGGTCATGGTGGATAATCTTTTTAATGTACTGTTGGATCTTAATAGATAGGATCTTGTTGAGAATTTTGGCATCCATATTCATTAGGGATATTGGGCTGAAATTCTTCTTTTTTTATTATTATTTTTTATTTATTTATCTATTTTATAGACAGAGATCACAAGTAGGCAGAGAGGCAGAGAGAGAGAGGAGGAAGCAGGCTGTCCACAGAGCAGAGAGCCCCATGCGGGGCTCCATCCCATGACCCTGGGATCATGACCCGAGCCGAAGGCAGCGGCTTTAACCCACTGAGCCACCCAGGCGCCCCTGAAATTCTTCTTTTTGATGGGGACTTTGCCTGGTTTGGGGATTAGGGTAATGCTGGCTTCATAGAAAAAGTCTGGAAGTTTTCCTTCTGTTTCTATTTTTTGAAAAAGCTTCAGGAGAATAGGTATTATTTTTTCTTTGAATGTTTGGTATAATTCTCCAGGGAATCCGTCAGGTCCTGGCTCTTTTTTTGGGGGGTGGGGGAGGCTTTTGATCACTGCTTCAATCTTGTTACCAGATATTGGTCTATTTAGGATGTCACTTTCTTCCTGATTCAGTTTTGGAAATTTATAGGTTTCCAGGAATGCATCTATTTCATCTAAGTTGCTTAACTTATTGGCATATAGCTGTTGAATTGATTTTTATGTATGTTGTAAGGTGGGGATCCAGTTTCATTCTTTTGGATGTGGCCATCCAATTTTCTCAATAGTGAAGACACTATTCTTTCCCTATTATATACAATTCTCTGTTGTAAATTAATTAACCAAATATGCCTGGATTTATTTCTGGGCTCTCTACTCTGTTTCATCGTCCTATATATCTATTTTTATGCTAATGCCATATGGTTTTGATTGCTATAGTTTTGTAATAGTTTTAAATCAGGGAGTATAATGTCTCCAGCTTTGTTATTTCCCACTATTGCTTTGACTTTTATGATTCTAAACAAATTTTATTTTATTATTTTATTTTATATTTTAATTAATTAATTAATTAAAGATTTTATTTATTTATTTGACAGAGAGAGATCACAAGTAGGCAGAGAGTCAGGAAGAGAGAGAGGGGGAAGCAGGCTCCCTGTTGGGCAGAGAGCCCGATGTGGGGCTCGATCCCAGAACCCTGAGATCATGAATGAGCCAAAGGCAGCAGCTTAATCCACTGAGCCACCCAGGTGCCCCTAATTAATTAATTTTTGAGAGAGATAGGTTGCTAATGGGAGAGAATACAAGCAACGGGAAAGGACAGAGGGAAGAGAAGCAGACTCTCTGCTGGGCAGGGATCCCAATGTGGGAGCTTGATCCACAACCCTGTGATCATGACCTAAGCTGAAGGCAGATGTTTAACAGACTGGGCCACCCAGGGGACCCTCCATACCAATTAAAATTTTTTTTTCTATTTCTGTGAATAATACCATTGAATTTTGTTAGTGCTTATACTGAATCTGTAGATTGCCTTGCTTAGTGTGTACATTTTAATGATATCAATTCTTCTAATCCATGAACAAAGAATACCTTTCCATTTATTTATATTTTCTTCAATTTATTTGATTAATGCCTTATACTTTTCACTGTATAGATCCTTCAAGTACTTGGTTAAATTTATTGATAAGTATTTTACTATTTTTGATGCAATTGAAATAACTAGGGCTATTTTCTTAATTTCTTTTCTGATAGTTTATGTTAGTAGATAGAAATACACTGATTTTTGTGTATCTATTTTGCATCCTACAACTTTACTGAATTTGTTTATTCTAACAGATTTTGGGTGGAGTCTTTAGGATTTTCTCTACATAAGGTCATATCATCTGCAAACAATTCTACTTGTAGATTTCTAACTTGGATGATTTTATTTTCTTGCCTAATTTCTCTTACTAGGACTTCTGGTACTATAAAAGTGGTGGGAGTGGGGAATCCTCATTCCTGATCCTGCAGGAAAAGCTTTCAGTTTTTCATCATTGAGTGCAATGTTACCTGTAGGCTTGTTATATCTGTCCTTTATTATGCTGAGTTACATTCCCTTTACACTCAATTTGTTGAGAGTTTTTATCACGAATGGATATTGGAAATTGTCAAATGTTTTTTCTGTATTGATTGAGATGGTCATATGTTTGTTATCCTTCATTTTGTTAATGTGCTATGGTACATTAATTGAGTTAAAATGTTAAGCCATCCTTGCATCCCTGGAATAAATTCCACATGATTATTTTGTCTGATCCTTTTAGTGCATTATTAAATTGGGTTTACTAATATTTTATTGATGATTTTTTGCATATATGTTGACTAAAGAAATTCACCTGTAATTTTCTTTTTCTCTAGTGTTCCTGTTTGGCTTTATCAGGGTAATTGATATTGGTCTCATAAAATGAATTTTGGAGTGTGTGTGTGTGTGTGTGTGTGTGTGCGTGTGTATGTGTGTGTATGTGTGTGTGTGTTTCCCCCCTATGCTTTGGAATAGTTTAGAAGGGCTGGTATTAATTCTTTAAGTGTTGGAATTCACCACTGAAACCATATAGTATTGGACTTTTTGTTGTTTGGAGGTTTTTGATTACTGCTTCTATCTCCTTAGTCAATATTGATCTGTTCAGATTTTTCTATTTCTTAATGGTTCAGTCTTGGTAGGTTGTATGTGTCTAGGAATTTATCTATTTCTAGGTTGTCCGATTTGTTGGCATAGAACTGTTCACAGTAGTCTCACTATCCTTTGAATTTCTGTGGTATCAGTTGTAAAGTCTTCTCTTTCATTTCATTTCTTTTTTTTTTTTAAGATTTTTTTTTTTTTTTTGACAGAGAGAGAGAGAGCTCGTGTGGGGGGAGTGACAGGCAGAAGGAGAGGGAGAAGCAGGCTCCCCGCTGATCAGAGGGCCTAACATAGGACTTGATCCCAGGAACCTGGGATAATGACCTGAGCTGAAAGCAGTTGCTTAACTGACTGAGCCACCCAAGCAGCCATTTCCTCTTTCATTTCTATTTTATTTTATCTCTCTTTTTTTCCTAGGTAAGTCTAGCTAAAGATTTGTTTATTTTGCTTATCTTTTTAAAAACCAGCTCTTATGATCTCTCTGATATGAGGAATTTGAGAGGCAGGTTTGGAGTTCCTGGGGGGAAAGGAGGGAAAAATGAAATAAGATGGGACCAGGGAGGGAGACAAACTCTAAGAGACTCTTAATCTCAGGAAACAAACTAAGGGCTGCTGGTGGGAGGGTAGGGAGGGATAGGGTAGCTGGGTGATAGACATTGGGGAGGGTATGTGCTATGGTGAGTGCTGTGAATTGTGTAAGACTGATGATTCACAGTCCTGTACCCCTGAAGGAAATAATTATACGTTAATTAAAAAAACAAAAACAAAACCAAAAAACAGCTCTTAGTTTCATTGGTCCTTTCTATTGTCTTTCTAACCTCATTTTTTTTTTTAAATTTCCATTCTGATCTTTATTCCTTTTCTTCTAATTTGGGTTTAATTTATCATTATTTTTCTAGATCCTTGAGATGTAAATTTAGGTTGTTTATTGGAAGCCTTCTCTTTTTTTGATGTAGCTGTTTAGAACTATAAACTTCCCTCTTAGAACTGCTTTTTCTTTATCTCATAGGTTTTAGTGTGTTGTATCTTCATTTTCATTTGTCTGAAGATACTGTTTGATTTCTCTTTTGATTTCCTCTTTGACCCATCAGTTGTTCAGTAGGATGTTGTTTAATCTCCACATATTTGTGAATTTTTCAGTTTTCTTCTTGTGATTTTATCTTCTTAAATTTATTAAGGTGTGTTTCATGGCCTAACATATGATCTATCCTAGAGTATGTTTCATGTGCACTGATGAAGAATGTATCTGCTGCTGTTAGAATGGATATTCTGTAAAGAGCTGTTAATTTAATCTGGTCTAATCTGTAGTTCATGTCCACAGTTTCCTTATTGATTTTCTGTTTGTATGCTCTATTTTTGAAAGTGGAATACTAAATTCCTTTACTATTATTGTATTATCTATTTCTCTCTTCAGGTCTGTTAATATTTCCTTTATTTATTTAGTTGCTCCTATGTTAGATGCTTAAATATATGCAAATGTTATGTCTTCTTATTGGATTAACGTCTTCATCATTATATAAATGCCTTCTTTACCTCTGATGATAGATTTTGGCTTAATGTCTATTTTGTCTGATATAAGTTAAATTAATCTTACTTTTTTTGGTGTTTGTTTGCTTGGAATATCTTCCCATGTCTTCACTTTCAGCCTGTTTTTGTTTAAAGCTAAAGTGGGTCTCTTTTAGCCAGCACATATTTTCATCCTTTCTCTTCTCTTCTCTTCTCTTCTCTTCTCTTCTCTTCTCTTCTCTTCTCTTCTCTTCTCTTCTCCTCTCTTTCCTTCTCTCTCCTCTTCACTTCTCTTCTCCTCTTTCCTTTTCTTTTTCCTTTCTTTCATCCATTCAGCCACTCTATTTTTTTTTTATTGGTAAATTTATTCTATTTACAATTAAAAAGATTGTGGATAGGTATGGATTTACTACTGCCATTTTATTAATTATTTTCTAGATGTTTTGTAGGGTCTTTGTTTTTTTTTCCTCTCTCTCTTTTTTGGTAATATGATGATATTCTGTATCGATATGCTTATATTCTTTCTATCTTCTGTGTAACTACTGTATGTTTTTGCTTTGTGGTTAACATGAAACCATATAAAATATCTTCCATTTACAGCAATCTAATTCAAGTTGTTAACAACTTAATTCTGAACACATTCTAAAGCTATACATTTTACTCTCCCTCTTGCAAAATTTGTGTCTTTAATATAACAATTTACATTTTTTTCACTTTGTGTGTCCATTAACAAATTATTATAGTTATTTTTAATACTTTGACTTCTAACCATCATAGTAGATTCTCAACTATACTTAGATCCTGAGATCTTTCATCTTCTTGTCCTTAATGTATGAAATGGCTTCTTGAGAAGAAACCAGTACTAGTCAACTTCATGAAATCTTCTCATGTAACCATGCCTGACCATTGTTTATCACTAATTTCTCTCTTTATTTTGTAGTTAGAGTATTATTTACATATATACATATAATTTTTTAAAAAGATTTTATTTATTTACTTAAGAGGGAGAATGAAAGAGAGAGAGTGTGAGGGGAGAGGGTCAGAGGGAGAAGCAGACTCCCTGCTGAGCAGGGATCCTGATTCGGGACTGGATCCTGGGATTCCAGCATCATGACCTGAGCCAAAGGCAGTCACTTAACCAAATGAGCCACTCAGGCACTCTATACATATAAAATTTTATGCAGAGCATAATTATATTATCTAAAACTTCCATTTTAAGTTATTTTACAAGACAAAATACAGTAACAATATACAATTGCCAGGTCTGGTAAGTTTCGAGCCACTGGTCTTAAGCATTCTGCTTCTCAATTGTTTTTTAAAAAACAAGCAATGACAAATAAAAGTGTGTATATATGTATGCATTTATAGGATATAAATATGAATGGATCTATATAAAATATATATTCATATATTTAAAGTGTACATTGAGATTATTTGACAAATATATAAATTGTGAAATGATTGCCACAATCCACTTAATAAATCTATCATTTGACATAATTACTGGAATTTTGTATGCATGATTAGAATGTTTAAGATTTCCTCTCAGCAAATTTCAAAAGTACAATGCAATATTAATTAACTATAGTTACTATGCTGTACATTATATCCCCGGAACTTTTCATTCACTTGTGAAGTACTGATCCAGCACACTAGATATAAGGATCAACTTGTTAGGGTATTTTTCTCTCATGAACACTCTATATAAGGCATTGACAACTCTTTTCTTTTCCTTCCTTCCTTCCTTCCTTCATTCCTTCCTTTCTTTCATCTTTCTTCTTCCTTTTGTTCTTGTTCTCTTTCTCTTTGTTCTTTGGAAACCAACCAAAAGAAAATAAAGATAAATACATTATTTCTCTAGATATTAAAATAGTTACAGTCATGGCTAGGAACTCGTAGCCTTTCAGAATTTATTTAAGTTGACAATACATATCTCTGATTCATAAAGTAAAACTATGAGGGTGGAACCTTTCAATATAATTTCCATGTTTATGGGGAACACCTTGCAGTCACCTTCATTTATAAGCTACAAAAAAATGCTGTAATTTCTCATGTATTTTTCTTAGACTTTGTTTTAAATCTATTATCTTTCTTCTCTTTCCCATAAATAAATAAAAAGATAATTTCTTCCATAATTAAAAAAACACTATTAAGCTTAAAAAAAATTCTAACCTTCCCATTCAAGGACATTTTTATGTGATTCTCCATTTTGTTTGAAAGAGTATGTATGGTAAAAGCTGATAGGAAAACAAGTGTTGGTAATACAAGTAAAACTAATTATGTATAGGAAAATATGCTATTACCTTTGCATTCAAGAACAATTGTATTTAAATTTAATTCTGTATTCCATATGGTCATATAGATTTCTAACTCTTCAGTTTCATAACTTTGAATCTTATTTCACAATTTTTATTGAGCAGATATTGCATTTTTGCAAAGAATCTTTAGGATCTCTTTGAAGTATAAAATTATATAATTTCACAATATGTAAAAACTGTTTTGTGATATATAAATTTATAGCCAGGAGGCTGTAAACATTTTCACACAGATTTTCTGAAGTCCACCACATACTCATAAAATTTTAATAACAGGGTGCCTGGGTGGCCCAGTTGGTTAAGTGTAGGACTCTTGATTTCAGCTCAGGTCATGATCTTAGGGTTGAGACTGAGCCCCACTTTGGGGTCCATGTTAAGCATGGAGCCTACTAAGTTTCTTTCTTTCCTTTTCCCTCTGCCCCTGACCCCCACTTGTGTGCTCTCTCAAAAAAAATCATAACAATTCTTCCTTTTAATAGTATAAATAAATGGCATTTATGGAAGTAAAATGATGTAAGTAAATGGTCAAAAGTACACTAAAAATGTTCAAAATTATATACATTAAAAAAACTTTGGTCAACTGTCCATTTACTATAAATTAAATGGTACCAGAAATCTCAATAGTTTCTTTTTTTTGAAGAATAACTATCATTTTTCAATTTTTTAAAAATGGGTTTTGAAGCTATGGTGTTCTTTCAAACGTGAAGAACACACAAACACACAAATCAGTCAATTTTATTAGCCAAGGAATTTCCTAATGCCTGAACTGCCCTAGAAATTAACCTATTGTCAACATATACACATCAGTGCAATCTAACTGAAATTTCCACCTGAGTTAGTTGATTAGTGCTAGTTAAATTAGTCCATCCATTTCCTTCATGTTGGCAGGCACATTTTCCTATGTGCCATGTGATTGACAGAGTTGGTTGATGGAACAATGAGCAATCAATCCACTTAGCATCTTCTTAGCCTGAGGCATCCTCATTTCCCATCTTGGTGCTTTTTTTCCCTTTTTTTGGCCACCTACCCTGGCTTCCCAACATTCTCATGATGTTCACTACTAATGCCAGGAGAACTTTGGAACCCTCTGAGTATGTTCCCTTTTCTCAAGAGAGTAGTGATGATTTACACACCCTGTTCCTGGAAGGATTGGATGAGAGAGGGTATGGAATGATGTGTGTTCCAAATCACCACTGATCAAGTGATTCCAGTATTACAGTCACTGCAACAGACAGAATCTGGGAAGGAAAAAGATTAGGTGTAAAGCAGTGTCTGACAAATAATAAGAACTCAACAAATATGTTGCTAAATCACAGATCAATTAGGTCCATTTGAAAATATTGGTGTTCTCCTGAGAAAGACGTTTTCAAAATCAACAATGCTTAAAAACTACCCAACACTGAATGACTTTAACAAAAAGGCCAAGGTTCACAGTGACTATTCCTTCTGTATTAGTAAAGAGGGATGCTGCAATAAGCCATAGGTATCCAAATCTCAATTAGGCTTCTGTGCTTGACTTGTCTTGTGATTGAGTTTGGAAAGCTCCATATGGAAAGAAAAATGGCTTATGTAATTTCCATTGGCTTTCACTACAGCCACATAGGTTGTCATCTAAATCAACCTGCAGTTGGCAGCAGCTGGGACCAGAAGTGGATTGCCTATATTCAGACCCACTTGTCACATTAAGGCAATGAAATTAGGGAATAATATATACCTGTAATCATAATAGCCTTTGCCTTAAAGTAAAGAACACACAACCTTCTATTATGTCCCTGAAAATATTTACAAATGACTTGAATTGGAACAGATTATTCCTTCTACAAAATGCAATGAATACTATTTCATCATGTCTTGTATGGTTTTACAACCTTCAAAAGAGTTAATGTCCAATGGTTGGTTGGTTTTATGCTTTTGCTATCCAACTCGTATTTTTTAAGCCTAATAATTTTCAGGAGTAGTTGCTGAAATTTCAGAGCATAAAATATTTGAGATAGGAAAAGAAAGATAAAGACCAGAAAAGAACTTTGCCAAGGAACATATATTGTCTATTTGACCAGAGACATCTAGCCAGTGTGACACAAAAGAAAAATGCTCCATATTAATGTATTGTTTCAAGACATATATAATCATAATGTCACATCTAACTCTCTTGCCTGATCTTGACATGTTAGCAATGTTCCAGTCAGTAAGTTATTGAGAGGCTATTTCATTATCTGGCTTAGCCTCAGAGATACAGACCAGCATCCTATATTTTGGGAGAAACATGAGATAATTGAAGGACATTAATTTGATGGAGAAACATTCATCCAAGTTCTTCCAACAAAATGGGCAATGCACCATGTCATTACCTGTTGCCTGAAAAAGAGATTAAAAAAATCTCCAAAATGATCCTTCTTCCACTTCAACAATCTAACTCCCAACAAATTACAGTGCTATAAAAAGAATAACTAATTATGCTTCCACTAGGTACTATAAAGTGTCCAATTATGGGTCTAATTAGAAGGGAAGGGCATATAGTAATGGGCCTTTATTTAGAAATGTTGTTATTCTCAGGACACCTTCTAAAGTGGTTTCTCTGTTTTGTTTTATGTATTACATTTATTCTACCTTTCTGTAACTTGCTCAGATTTATCTCAATAGGACAAACATCTGTCACATCTTGCATATTGCTTTAATTTGATTGTCCCTGACCCCTTAGGCAAATATAGACAGGTGGAAAACATACTGGCTACTTCACACAACATCTGTAGTCACTTTAGCCAGTCTTTTTTATGGCTTATCACAGCATGAGAGGGCTGCAGAAACCAAGCAGTAGCAGGGAGAGAGAACCAGGTGGAATTCTACCCTCTGTTTGCTTGAGCAACTCTCTACCACTTAGCATTTACAAATGCTGTCTGAGGAGAACAGCAGCCTGGTTGCAGGTCTAGTCCTTAAGGGTTAGGCAAAAAGAGAGAAAAGACAAGGTATGCCTTTCAATTAAGTCATTATCTTTATTCTGTAACTCCCAAAAAGAGTTTAATAAATGACCACATGCACAAACACACATTCATGCACATACTCACACACACATCCATATACGAAATGTCTTTAGCAGCAATTTGATTTGATTAATGAGGCTGCTGTGGCACATCTTGAGGATAGCATATTAGTCACAGTTAATGACTCCTGCATAGCCTACTCAAAGAGCAATATATCCTTATTAAATGTCCCTATCATAGAACAGGGAAAGACCTTAGAATAGCCTATGGTCAATGACCCTATCTCCAATATTGGTGAAGGGACACACCCTGAAATAGCCAGAACTGATAGATGATGAGGATGATGATTATGATATTTAAGCAAGACACAACAAAACAGGAATATGGATTCTCCAAAATGTCCTTCATGACAGTTCTAGCCTATAATCATTGTTTAAGTCAAGAAACCTTTTCTTATAAATGAGTTCTTACTTTAATCTAAGTCAATTTCCCCTTGTGTAGACAACAATAGAAATGGAGAAAAATTGCCCAGCCATCCTCATATATACACTTAATATACCTGGAGATGGTTATTAAATCATCCTCTAGCTTCTTTGCTACAAATTAAAGTTAAACTTCTTTATTCTTTCTCACTAGAATCAGTTTCCATCTTTTAAAATAAGTATTTTATTATTATTTTAAAGTGTTTCCTGGACTACCCACTGATGTTTTTAAAATGTGGGAAGGAGACTACCTCTGTCACCTGGGAGATAAATTATTTTCTGTGCCCTTAAAAATGAATATTCTTGGGTACTCCTATATACTCAATCAAAAGATCTTTGGTTGAGCCCAGAACCCACATTTTAAACATGAATCCTGGGAGATTCTCATGTTTAAACACCAGTATTCTAATTTCTCTTCAGTTAAACCACCCAGATGCCTTTTTCTTCAAGGCACCAAAGATATATGAGTTTAGTAAATTCCTTAATCAAAGGATGAATATGGACCCCTCCAATCTACTTAAAACCCTTCCAGCTTTCATCAATTGTTATCATCCTTCCTTCTGAAAGTATTCCATCTCTTTCTAGGATGTCTTTCTAATAATATGAGTACAAAGTGATTTTTTTTAAATATAAAATCAACTCTCAATCACCACAGCTCAGGATCAAATCTGAAGTCATTGTGACTTTGTGTCCTGACCTCAAGCATTATCAGAAGCTAAAGCTTCCTTCCGCCAAAGCTTGATAGGGTCATATGCATTCCCTATGTTTCTTCCAATGTATAATTTTTACACACATTGTCAACATCTACATTGAGGTGAAATTCATTTTCTTTTTTTTAAATATTTTATTTATTCATTTAAGTGGGGGAGGGAGCTTGAGTTGGGGGGGATGGCAGAGAAACAAGCAGCCTCCTCACTGAGTGGGGAGCCCAACACGGGGCTCCATCCCAGAACCCTAGATCATGACCTGAGCTGAAGTAAGATGCTTAACCAGCTGAGCCACCCAGGCACCTTACAACTCATTTTCTATTATTAAAAACATATATGCAGAATGGGATTAATCTATTAATAATCTGTCATTGCCTGAAGCAGCATTAATATTGTGGAAAAAGAGGACAATATTACTCCAGTTTTCTCCTGCGCCTTTCTTTTTTTTTTTTTTAAAGATTTTATTTATTTGTCAGAGAATTTGTCAGGCAGTCAGAGTGGCAGGCAGAGGCAGAGGGAGAAGCAGGCTCCCTGCTGAGCAAGGAGCTGGATGTGGGACTCGATCCCGATGCTGGGATCATGACCTGAGCCGAAGGCAGCTGCTTAACCAACTGAGCCACCCAGGCGTCCCTCCTGTGCCTTTCAAAACTAAACATTTTCTTGAAAATCTTACTAAAGGATTTAAATCTAGATAGGAAAATGAATTCTTCACTTCTGGTACATGCTACATTATTTGTTTTCAGAAATTAAGCCAATGGTGACCAACAAATTTAAACAGCTGTATCATAACATTTCAAAACATATATGTCACAACACTCTACCCCATCCTGTGCTTTCCCCCCAAAATTGGTAGTCCTTTTCTTTTAATTTCCATAGAATGCTGTATATTTGAGGAGTCTGAATCAATTTACATTTTGTTGATCCAGCAATATTTTTATTGCCTAGTATCTTCAGAAAGGATAGTGTTGTATTTGACTTAACAATTAATACAATTTTGCTTCTCCCTATACTACCTTCCTCAAAACCATTTTGCTTTGAATCATAGGGCCTTAATTATCTTCTTCAAATTTGCTTCTTTATCTGTTCTTTACATGCTGTAAGCCATCACTTTCATTTTATCACTAAAAGTTAAATCTCTGTCTCATTTTCCTCAAACACAGTTGTGTTAATTTCAGCACCTGGCCTTTATTTGTGTTGCTCTCTCTGTTGGAATGTCAACAAATATTTATTGAGCAAAATCATTAGGAATATGGCCTTTTGAAGTCAGAAACAACTAGCATGAGCTCTCACTTCACTATCACTTCAGAGCATGTGACCTTGCATTAGTAATTCAACAACTGTAAAATTCACTTTTCTCAGTGATAGCTTAGAAATAATGGTGATTATAATGTAAATAACTATTAGAGAAGAACATCAAGTAATGTGACATTTTTATCATTTGCAAAATTCTTGGTACAAATGAGTGTTCAATTATTTTTAGCTTATTACTATTAGTAGTAGTGGCAATTGTGACCAATAATAATAGCAAGGTATTCATAGTAATGCACAAACATTTTGCTAGATGCAGGAAATACAGAAGAAAACATAGGAAAGATATTGTTCTTCTTTTTAGGGACTCTACAGTTTATAGAGGAAAAAAAATAATCCAATATTTAGAATAAGGTCTGTACCATACTGTTACATAGTAGGTGAGCCTAAACTAGTTTTGGCATCTTGAGAAGCTTCCTTGATGGAATGAGGCTGTGAGATAGGAAAATATCAGACTTAGTCATGTTAATTATAGGAGGGGAGTGCAGAGAAATGGGATGCTCAAGCAGAAGGAGCACGTGTATGAGGTTCTGAAAATTGAGACATGCTGGAGGAAAATAAACAAGTCCTACATCTCTGAAGTGTGGCAAACCCAGAAAATAAAAGTGTCTGGATATTAATCCAGATAGTTAGGTATGATTTATCACATGGGGTTCATAGGACCTATCTTATAAAAAAATATATTCTATCTAAAAGTATTGTTAAAGAAAGATATTGAGTAATACAGTGGTTTGATTGGATTTTTGTTTTTGCAGTTTTGTATTAGTTTCCTATGGTTGCTGAAACAGATAACTATGAATTGGTTGACTTAAGTCAAAAGAAATGTATTCCTATAGTTCTGGAGGGTAAAAGTCTGAAATCAAGATGTCAGCAGGCAGGGCCATGGTCTTTCTGAAGGCTCTAGGGTAGGATCCTTTTTTAAAATTTTATATTTTTTTAATTTGAGAGAAAGCATGAATGTGCATGTGAGTGGGTAGGGGGAAAAAGGGAGAGGGAGGGAGAAAGAATTTGAAGGAGACTCCACAATGACCATGGTGCCTGACACTGGGATTGAGATCACTAGTGGAGATCACAACCTGAGCAGAAACCAACGTCCTGATGCCCAATGGATTGAGCATCTCAGGTGTCCCTCCTATATTCTAGTGGTTTCTGGAAATCCTTGGTGTCCCTTGGCTTGTAGATGCATCCAATCTCTGCCTCTGTCATCTCTCTATTGTCTTACAACATTCTTCCTGTCCCCCCCCCCCGGTCTAAATTTCCTGCTTCTTATGAGGACACTGGTCATTGAAATAGGGTCCATCCAAATCTGGTATACCCTCATATTAACTTATTTTAATATAAGATCACATTCACAGGTATTGGAGGTTAGCATTCAAACATATCTTTCTTGGAAATATAATTCAATACACAATACTTATTAGTATGATAGCAATATGGAGAGTTGATTCTAGGAGAATAGTTAGAAATGGAGGGGATCATTACAAGAATTTGGCAGGAATGTAAATTAACAAGAATGGTGGCCTAAACAAGCATTGTGTTGGTAGGAAAATAGGGACACAGAGTCACTAAATTGAATTCTGGTATTAGGATTAACAAGTTGCTTATTGACAATTATGTTGGAGGAGTGAGTGAAGGAGAAGTCTATAATGATTCATGGTTTCTTGCTTTGACAAATAGATGACTGATGACAGAGGAGAGAGAGTGAAGAGTGATTGGCATGTCATGTAACTGAAAGGGCCATCCTATCTAAATATCTCTTCTGTGCAAATGAGATGCTAGGCTGCAGAGACAGCAGTGAGTCAGACAGGTATAAGCTTGCTTTCATGGAGCTTATGGCCTTGGCTACTCATATAGAAGCTGATGTCTGCTTTAGTAGGAATTCCATAAAATTTTAGGGTCTAAATCACATATCTACTGTAGTCATCAATGCTTTACAAAGTTACGGCTGCATCTGCTTTCCTATCTGTTTATTTCCTGGCCTGAACACTTTCTGGAGCAAAGATCGTATAATCTTTTAATGTGGCAATTTTCTATTTATAATTCATCTGCCTATGGAATTACCATTTGCACCACCTGATCTTTACTGCTTGCATTTCCCTTCTTTCTTTCTGTCTATATAGATTCTGACTCTAAAATGATCCACTCTTTTCAACTATTTTTCTGCTTTTTCCTCCCAGCTAGTCAGTTTGGATAAAAATCTGCTTTGGCCTATGCAATGTTTCCAGTCCTTTCCTCCCAACCACATGATATTGTCCCTGCCTTTGGGCACTAGACTGGCAGGCACACCTCAGTCTGTAACAGTATTTATTGATGCCAGAGCTTCAGCACCGCATAAAGCTATGGCTTTAGGGTCTTTCCATAGGCCGGGCATTTTTTCCTCTGTTCTTCAGCATACACTCCCAGGTTTTTCTAGGTTTCAACATGTATTTATTAATTTATCAAACTCTTACTGAGTTGCTACTTCTTTCTAGTCATTTTGTGTGTTCTGGATAGCCAAAGACTAAATGTGAAGGAGTTTAGAATGGCCTTGCTGACAAGCCAACTGACTATTTCAAAGGTGTGCAATGAATGCTAAAGACCAAGAAGCACACAGGTGAAACACAGATTCTGGGTTGGCCAGTGGATGGGAGGCAAATTGAGAGAAAGCCTATCAGGACAGGAGACAAACAAGCTGCTTTATAGAATTCTAGTAGAAGCTATGCATAAAAGTGTTGCAATGGGATGGTGGAGGGGAAATTGTGTTAGGGATAAAAAGAGCACAAGAAAGGACAGCAGCAAACATAAATGTCAGAATGTAAGAGAGAACATGATCACTCTAAAATTGTAGAAGTATATGCTGAGTGTGCTGTGAAAAAGCAAGTGTAGGAGGAGATAGGATTAGGCAGGTAAGTAGGGGCAAGGTCAAAATTTTATGCTTGTGTGTCTTATCCTGACCTGATGCCTTATAAAAAGGACTCATTGTCAGTGACATTTTCTGCACTGAATCTAAATCCTGACATTTCTACATTCCTTTGTTGTTCTCTAATACCACTTATGCAATTTCCTTTTTTTAAAATGTCTCTCTACATAATGTGACTAGAGATGTGTTTTGAAATGCAAGTTTATTTCAGGTTATGGGGCACTAGCTATATGCCACACCAAAGAATCTGGCAGCCTTCTTGTAAACAATGATAAAATGTATTTTGAGTGTTTGGCTATAGCCATGAGAGATACGTTTTATTTATTTTTAAAGATTTTATTTATTTATTTGAGAGAAAGAGTGAGTGAGAGACAGAGAGAGAAAAAAAGAACATGAGAAGGGGGAGGAGCAGAGGGAGAGAGAGAGGGAGAGGGAGAAGCAGACTCCCTCTGCTGAGCAGGGAGCCCAGTGCGGGGCTCGATCCCAGGACTCTAGGATCATGACCTGAGTCGAAGACAGATGCTTAACCAACTGAGCCACCCAGGTGCCCCATGATAGCTATGTTTTAAAAGGTGGACAAAGTGAGACATTGATTGGTACAGCTGAAGTCATGTGGGATAGACTGGATGAAAGTTATCTCATGTAACTGAAAACATGGACTCTGTGGGCAGACTTTGTGGGTTTGAATTGATTCCTCACATACTAGGGATAACATCAGGGAAAGTTAGTTCACTTCTTTGTGCTTTAAAAGGGTGTATAATGGTAATAACTACTTTGAAATATAGTTATGAGGATGAGATGAATTGATAAAAGTAAAGCACTTATTATGGTAGTAGACACAAAGAAGTATTCCTTATTATGTTACCAAAATAGCCCATAATGATAAAGATCCATGGTGTTAAAGTAATATTTTTTTTAAGAGACAGAGAAAGAGAGTAGAGGGAGGGGCAGAGAGAGAGGGAGAGAGAATCTTAAGCAGGCTTCATGTCCAGCACAGAGCCTGATGCAGGGCTCAGTCTCATCAACCTAAGATCAAGATCTGAGCTGAAATCAAGAGTTGGATGCTTAACCAACTGATCCACCCAGACACCCCAGTAACGATTCATTTTTAAAATAAATTATTCAGGGGTGCCTGGGTGGCTCAGTGGGTTAAGCTGCTGCCTTCGGCTCAGGTCATGATCTCAGGGTCCTGGGATCGAGTCCCACATTGGGCTCTCTGCTCAGCAGGGAGCCTGCTTCCCCCTACTCTCTCTGCCTGCCTCTCTGCCTACTTGTGATCTCTCTGTCAAATTAAAAAAAAAAAATCTTAAAATAAATTATTCAAAGCTGTGTTTATATAATCACAGTCCATGTAATTTATATACTATGACTCAAAGTAGCTATTAGCTTTACATTTGTATTGGTTTCCTAGGGCTGCCATAACAAAGTACTACAAACTAGGTGGCTTAGAACAACAAAAAATGAATTCTCTCACTGTTATGGAAGCTGAAAATTTAAAATCAACAATTGGCAAGGCCATGTTCCCTCTGAAACCTATAGGGGAAGGATCCTCTTTTGCTTCTTTCAGCTTTTGCCGCAGATTTTCCTCGGTTTGTGGAAGTACAACTCCAGTCTTCATTTGACGTTCTCCCTATGTCTCCTTACCTTGTCTTCCCTCTGTACCAATCACTGATATCAGTGTCCAAATCCACCCATTTCTTTTTTAATAAGGACACCAGTCATATCTTATTAGGGCCTATTCTAATGTAGTCATCTTAACTTGATTACATCTACAAAGACCTTATTTCCAAATATGTTCAGATTTTGTGGTACTAGACATTGGGACTTCAGCATATCTTTTTTGGGGGGAACACAATTCAACCCCTCAAAATCACTTCTGCAATTATTATAAAATACTAACCTTTCTAAAGTTTTGATGGGGAGGCTGAGTTTTATAAATAAACAACATTGTCACTAACCAAAATTAGTGCATGGTTTTATTAGTATGGGCTTTATTTTCTATATTAAGTCATCCACCTAGAATTAACAAACAGTGCAAGATATTTTAAAATAGAGATTTATTGAAGAAGATTAATAAGCTTATTTTATTTTCTCCTATCAGGAAACAACATAAATTTAATTTGTGATCCATTATTTACATATCAGTGAAACCAGAATACTGCTATAGGATTTTAAAATGTTATTTGGTAGAAATGTAAGAGAAAAAAAAACACTAGGATGGAGTAAAACATTAGATCTGAGATGAGTATGGGAATTTTCAATAATAACTTGCACTTTCAGAGAATCAATCTTGTGAGCTGCTTTACCATGACAAACACGTTTATATCTAATATATCACGTTAGGAAAGAATGGGTGGACCATACATTCATCACCTTCTTACATATGTTGAAAATAATGTAGTGGTACTTGTTCATTAATATCCACATTCTTCACATTAAAATTCCATTGATGAAAACTGGAGGAGGAAAACAGTAACTGGAAATTAGAAAAATAAATTTATAAAGATATTTAACACCTTTATTTATAAAGATATTTAACATCTAATGGTAAATCAGGGGGAAAAAAGTCTCACTTTTGAATTTGGAAGGTTTATAGAACAAAGAGGGAGTAATTATGTTTTAGATATTTATTAGGATATGCAAACAATGAATAATTGAATCATTGAAAAATAATTTCAAGAATGGGAGTAGTAAGTGCAAAAAGATTATAGAACATAAAATAATGGATTTTTTTTTAATTGTACTACCTTGCACTCACACTGCATTGATTTTTTTCTTTTTTTTTACAGAAGGGAGAAAACTAGAGAAATTGAAAAGGAAAATATTAATGGCAGTTTTATCAGTAAGATTCCACTGTTGCTTCATGTAAAATAAATAAACACCTCCCCCCAAAGATGATCAATAAATAATTAACAGGACAAACTTTTTTTGACAAGTTATTAAAACTCATACTGAAGATTATTTGAAGACTGTTGATAATGAAAAAAATATTTCATGAAAAGGATTAGATATAAGATGGGTGAGGAAGTACTATTGGCCTTGCTCCTTCAAATTCAAAGAAAGGTTATGAGCAAAATATGCAGTCCTCAGGATGTAGACTAGGAAAAGCCTTCACTGAAGGATTAAATATTGGCTGCCAGCAAATTGATTTGATATTATCAGAAAATAGTGTTTATATTGGGAACACATAAAAGGCAAAAGAGAGAAGGGAACAAACATTTAATAGGTATTTACTATTAGAGGAACTTTATAACAGTTATCATGCTGAATCTTTATAAGAATTCTGTGAGGTAGGTTTTATTCCCACTTGATGTGTGAGGCAAAGAAAGCATAAGTAGCCAGCCATGGTAGCATAGATGAGTAGGGAAATGATATTCGAATACTTCCTCAAAGTCTGAGTCTACAATACAAAGAATCTCCAAGAAAAAACAATTTTTTAAAAAAAATCTAAAACAGGTAATGTCACATTCTTCATTCAATTAAATTTCTGAAGGCCTTAAAGGCTTTTGACAACTATTCCCCAAAGCATAATGTAATCGTTTTAGAAAATACTGGTCCGTGTCTTTGGAATAAAGTGGAGTGAATCAGCATTGCAAATGACATAGACTAGAATAATATACTTTATGTAATGATGTTGACCAGAAAGGAACAATAGGTAACAGTAGCATCTTCATTTCAATGTACTATTGAAATCCCAAGTTCACAAATGTAACCATGACTTTCAGAGACTGGGCTAAAATGGGGCCTCTGGGCCTGCGGAGGCAGATGAGCATAGATCAGAAACCTTTCAGAGAAGCTCCTGCATCCAACAGCCATATCCATACTATCTCTACTCATATATCCTAGTTTCCCTTCTGTTGCTGCTTCATTAACTCTAGCCTCCCATAATGTAACATTTTCCTCTGAGTGTCATTTCTGTATTCCTTCCCTCTCCCTTATGTTGGATTTGCATTTTCTTTCTGCGAAATTAGTCCATGAGTTTAGCCTGTCCCTGCTCCATTCCAAAGGTTAAGTAGAAACAATTTGGGTAATGCACTTTAAAGAGAAATGACCTTATTCATACTCAAATAATTTAGATGAAAAGTCTATGTTTTTATTATTTTGTATATGTCAAATGTAAATTTATTGACATCAAATCAATGAGAGAAGAAATGAAAATACACAAATGGCAAATAACACATTAACTATGATTAAATTGTTATTCCAATACTATGAAACTAAAAGTTCATGGCATACCTTTTAAGACTAACTTAGAGCCAAAAGTGTCAAGTAGGTGGGAATAGAGATTTAAAAAAAGCTTTCACTAGAATCAATGGCAAATGCTTTTTGGTCCTAAGCCAAACAATTTAAACACTTACGTGGTTTTATAATATCTTTTTACATATGTAATTGGTATGGTGGCCTGTCTCCAGGGTATCCCCTCAAGATCTTGCCTAACTATTTATACCTGTGGAATCAGGGCTGATTTGAGTTACCAACAGAACACTGCAGAAATGACAGCATATGACTTTTAAGGCTGGGTTTAAAGGAGTTGTTTCTTTCTTGTTCTCTTGCATTGCTCTCTCTGGGACCAGCCAGCTGCTGTAAGACCAGCAGAGCAGCCCACAAGGTGAGGAACTAACTTGGCAGTATTATGGTTAAAAAACCTTGGAAGTGGATCAGCCAGTCCCAGACAAGCCATCAGATGACTATAGCCCCAACTAAAATCAGATTGCAACCTCAGGGACTGATCTTTTTTTGAATTCCTGACCTGCATAAACTGTTAAAGATAACACATAATTATTATAATTTTAAGTCACTAAACTTGGGATGATTTGTTATCTAGCAATAGATAATTAACACAATTAGATAAAGTGATGTATCAAATAGACAAAAAGAGATCAACGTTTCCAGTTGCTACTTTTTCCAAAAGTCATGTTTTAAATAATCTATAATGATTTCCTTTAAGAATGATAATTAAGAATGACATTATATACAGTGACTGGCAATTATTAGCAGTGAATTGGGAATGGAATAGAGACAATGACAGTCTGAAAACTCCTTCCCAGATTTTGGTAATTGAAATAGTATTTTAGACTATTACAAACAAAGACATATAGCAATAAAATAAAAGTCATCATTTCTTTATCTAATGAGAAAATATTAATTGAGCACATACTATGTGTTCAGGTATTAGAGATAAAGTAACAAATGATACAGCTTCCTCAATGAAGTTCACATCCATACATCAGCAGATTTTAATGATCAATTAAAATTAAACAGGGTCATTTATTTACATTTAATCTGTTTTATAATATACACAACATATATTTTCTTTAGTTTTATGTTAGTTAGTGTACAGTTGCCTCTCAATTCCACTGGCTCTGATGAGCGGCCATTGGTTTCTCAGTGGTAATCAGAGAAAGAACATGAAGACTGATTTTAAAATTCCTTTGTGTTTCAGAGAAATTGTGTAGCTATAATTTAAGTTTCAGCTCATTCATTTATTTACATTCATTCATTCCAGAAGCATTTATCAAATGTTATCAACATATTTCCATAACCTTAAATATATTATAGGGTGTAAGAATGATTCTACTTAGTTTCTTTTCATCAAAAGTAGCTTCAAATATGTTTACTATACTCTATGTCCTAAATTGGTAGCAGAGAAAATAATTAAATATTTTAGTTAAAAACATATGAAGTAATTTAAAAAGTTTTAGTATTTAATGAGATCACAAAATCAAACTATATCAGAAATGAGATATTATTATGTCCTTTTATTTTAAAATGTATGTTTATTTGAGGGAAAATAAGGTGGATAAGAAGTATTTTAGGGGTTGATATTTTACTTCATGGAAAAGGATAACTGGATAAAGAATATTAAAGAGCTGGAATACAGTGGTCAGTCAATAAATTTTATAATAATTAATTTGGTCTTACAAATTAATTAGTAGCCAATCATTATCTCTTGATTAAAATTATTATGTAAATTAATAATATGGATTTCTGGTTGTTCTTTAGAAATCTGTATATATATTTGTCTTGGGAATTGTGCTGTGTTTTTTAATACAGATATGTTTTGTGAAAAGCATGAAGTATATTAGCTGAAAAGAGTCTTGATTAGAAGTGAAATTATTTCCTTTTTTAAAACATTTCATTTATTTATTAGGGTAAGAGAGAACACAAGAGGGAGTACAGAGCATGAGTGAGGGGAGAGGGGCAGAGGGAGCAGAAGAACCAGGGATCCTGCTGGGAAAGAAGTCCGATATGCAGCTCTCAATTCCAGGACGCTGGGATCATGACCTGAGCCAAAGGCAGTTGCTTCACCGACTGAGCCACCCAATTATTTCCTTAAATTTTTTTTTCTTTTCTTTTTTCTTTTCTCTTTTTTCTTTTCTTTTCTTTTTTTTCTTAACACTCATCCAACTTAATTTAAAACAATTTAAATCCAAACAAAAGAATAATTCAGAGTTCACTTTTAGGCTAATAGTTAATTAACAATTTCAGTAAAGAAGTGTTTCATTGGATGTCTCACTCAAGTGCTTTAGGTTAATACCAGAGATAGGAAAGTTGATTCACAGCCAAAATGGAACAAAATTTCAAGAAATTGTGTTTAAGGTATCTTTTTGCTTTCCCAGGAATCCTGAAATTGTTGCTTTTCAGCAAAGTGAACTTAATGATGTGCCTTTTCTTTCCCTAGTGACTTCCTATAGTTTAATTAGGGTCAACTACCTTGTTCATCAGTTTTTGAATATCTGAGATTTAGTCTTCAATTCCCTTTTGAGAAATGAATTCCCATCACAAAGACCTCATGGGTGTGTGTGTGTGTGTGGGAAAATAATCTTGAGCAGCTAGGAATTAATGATGACCTTTCAGGGGATAGTAGAGGACATAATCATAAAAGTTGACTATACATCACTAAGAATGAGTAATGCACTCCTATTAGCATAATTGGCTAACATTAAAATGGAAGTGTCTACAATTATTATGGTTTGGAACCTTCTTGAGAAAATGAGGAGGTACTGGAAGATACAACCTTAGACATTACTCTTGAAATCTCACTGGTGGTAATTTAGAAGCATATATAAATTAAATACTTTAGTGAAACAAAAATAGAAAACAATCACATGAAAAGTAGAAAAATCAGGTAATACTGTTGTCTGTTAGACACTTATTATAAAGAAAAGCAATCTATAACTTGGGCCATGTGTTTTGATAATATTGGAATTTGATTCATTGCTCTCCATGTCTTAACTGAGCAATGTTAGTGAAATTGTTTCTCTTTGCCTCAAAGGTGATAATAATGTTAGTAATTATTTCGTAAGCCTACTATAAGAAATACATGAGTTAGTAATAATACCTACTGGTATCACATCTCTATTACCGGTCAACAAACCACATCAAAACTTAATGGCTTAAAAAACTATTTATTATTCCTCATTGCTGGGGGTTGACTGGACTTAGCTGGGCAGTTCTCCTGTGGGGTCTCTCATGCAGTTCTATTCAGGGACTGCCAGCTCAGCTGGGCTGAATATCCAAGGGGACTCACCCACATGGCTGAGAGGTAATGCTGGCTGCAAGTGTGGGAGCTCAGCCTATGAGGTTTGGACAAGATAAACTACGTAATTTTCAGAGCTCAGTACAAATGGAAAGCATTGCGGCTTCTTGTTAAAAAAATTATTAAGAGTTTCAAGACAGTGACAGCAGAAGTTGCATGCTTATAAATGTAGCCCTGGGCTTGGGCTTCTCACCATACAATGGGTGAGTTCTAAGAAGAAGCATCCCGAGAGCGTGCATCATGACAGACCCAGACAGAACTTGTAAGGCATTTTATAACTTCATTGACCACATTTCTGTTTGTCAAAGTGTCATCACAAAATCAGCCCAGGTTCAAGGGGAGAAGAATTACACTCCATCATTTTATGTGAAGTGTGGCATGCCTGTACGGGGAGAGAAATAATTGATGGCAGCCGTCTTTGGAGATTATCTGCTACCTGACTTTAAGTCTTAAAATAATTACTAAGGGAGATAATTCATATTAGTTAGCAAGGTACTTAGCTTGGAAAAATGCTTATATAACAATTTACTATTATCCTAGATTACAAACTTGGAGAAGAATCTAAAGTGACTTGGCTTTGTATATATGCTATGTATCTGACTGAGTTAAAGATGAATGTGATATCAGATTTTATCTTTGCTATTTTATGCAGTTTGTCTGGTAAAATATTAGAAAAATTAACAGTTATTGTGGTTAGATTCTGTAATGGTTAGAGAACATTCTTAAGGTAATTATTAATGTGTTTAATGCTGCTCTCAATGATAATAAGCCCTTCTCTTTTACCTAAAGGTATTTTGCAGAAGTGGATAGTTTAGCTTTGACATTTCTGCCTATTAAATAACCATCTGCCACCTGTAGTCTATTGTCTTGCTACATTTATCACAGATGAGTGCAGAACAAAAAAATGAAAATAAATTGCTTTAATATAAACTCTTTTCTCGTACTTTGCCATAAAGTGCCACATTCCTTGAATGCATCTTAGCTAGTGTGTAACTTGGGATTCCAGGTTATAAAAGCTTTTTATAATCTTTAGTCATTTAACACTACCTACATCTCATTTGATGGCTTTTCTATTCAGTTTGTGCCAAAAGCAATATAATTTTTCAATTAGGAAGCAAACATGCTTTTTAAAATGAGATGCTGTTTCTGACATCCAAATTTTGTTTATAGGCACGAAGAATATTCTAGAAAACCTTGTGTATAAAGATAATTATAAGTGAAAAGAACTGCTAAATAATCATTCAGGACACCACAGAATAGTTTATTCTTTTGTGATAAAGACAAAAGAATATAGTCAATTACAAAACTATGTTTATTCTATTGTGTAAGGCCCTTGGAATTCACTGAAAAACTATGTATTTTAAAAAGTCAGTTAGTATACAAATAATGTCAACCTATGTGGAAGGAGGCCATGTAGCTGGATGTAAGTAAATCTGTGACTCAATTTTGAATAGTATATATTGCTTATGAATTGCTGAGCTTACAGACCTTCATATTCAATTTATAAGAGTACAATCTTTCAGGGCGCCTGGGTGGCTCAGTGGGTTAAAGCCTCTGCCTTCGGCTGGGGTCATGATTCCAGGGTCCTGGGACTCTTCTGCTCAGTAGGGAGCCTGCTTCCTTCTCTCTCTCTCTCTGCCTATTTGTAATCTCTGTCCGTCAAATAAATAAATAAAGTCTTTTAAAAAAAAAGAGTACACTTTTCTAACCTTTGGTCCTTTCCTTTTTTTTCCCTGGACCCCTATTCACTTGTATTACTTTTTCTTACTGTAACTCATCTTAAGGATTTTTTTGGTTGAGGCATAATAAATACAAATTGCATAAGTGCATATCTTGGTGAATTTCTGAACACATTTTTGTGTATAAAACTTTGGAAGTCATCCTCATGTCATCCAGTGACTAAACCATTCCTCTTCTCCCAAGGATAACCATTGTCCTAACTTTTAGTAATATATATTAAAGTTCCAATTTGTATATTTTATATAAATGGAGTCAGAGAGTATGGGATTTTTTTGTGTGTTGATTCTTTTGCTAAAATTTATGTTTTTGAGATTCATTCACATGTTGCACGTTGTAATATCACTTATTTTCATTGCTCTATTATATTCCACTGTGCAACCATTCCACAACTTATTTGTCAATTCTGTTTTTACTCAGCAGGTAGATTGTTCCCAAGTTGGGGCTTTTATAAATAACAGAAGTATAAATATCCTCTTACATGTCTTTTGGTGAACATTAGAACATGATTCTAGCAGTGCAATTGCTGAGTCATAGGATATGGGTATGTTTAACTTTAATGGATACTGACTAGCAGTTTTCCAAGTGGCTGTGTCAATTAAGACTTCCACCAGTGATGTATTAGAATTCTAGTGGCTCTCTACATCTTTGCAATCTTGCTATTTTTGTCTCTTTAATTTTAATCATTTTGTCAGTATTTAGCTCTGATGACTAATGAGGTTAAGCACCATTCCATACGTTTATTGGCCATTTGGTTAATCTCTCTGGTAAAATGTGTTCATGTGCTCTAGTAACTTGCCCATATAAATATAAAAAATGTAATTTTTAAGGAGGGTTATCATTATTTAAAAAATTAATTTACAGCGATCCTTAATTTGTGGAGTTTTAAAAAATTTATTCTAAATATCAACACTTTATTGGATATATGTATTGTGAATATCTTTTCCTAGACTTTGGGTTCTTTTTATGCTCTTAACAGTATCTTTTTTTTTTTTTTTTTACTTTATTTAAGCTTTGTTTAAACATATGATGTAACCCCACCACCCTCACCCAACCCCTCTTCCCCCCACCCCCCTCAGTTTGTTTTATGACATTAAGAGTCTCTTTTGGTTTTTCTCCCTCCCGATCCCATCTTCTTTCATTTTTACTTTTCCTACCACCTTAACTCCCACCCCCGTTGCATCTCCACTTCCTCATATCAGGGAGATCATGTGGTAGTTGTCTTTCTCCAGTTGACTTATTTCGCTAAGCATAATACGCTCTAGTTCCATCCATGTCATCGCAAATGGTAAGATTTCATTTCTTTTGATGGCTGCATAGTATTCCATCGTATATATATACCACATCTTCTTTATCTTTTTAATGACTAAAAGTTCTTCTATTTAAGATAGTCCAAATAACAAATTTTCTCTTACAATTAGCTTTACTATATATCCTGTTTAAGAAAACTTTGAATATGTTCTATTTTCCTTAAATGCTTTATATTATACTTCCCAAGTTTAGAACTATAAAATATTTGGAATTAATTTTTATGTTTTATGGGAGGGATATCCTATTTACCAGGCATCATTATTAAAGAGAGAATTATCTCTCCTTGAAACACAGAGTCAACTTTGCTTTGAACCTGGTGACTATCTGTTTCTGAACCTTCTATTAGGTTTATTTATTTTTGTACCAAAGTTACTGTGTCTTAATAAACCAATGCATTTTTCATTAAAATAATTTGAGTAACAGGTCATTTAACAAGGAGCAAAAACATGGTTTTACCTAAGTAAAAATAATATAACATAATGAAGTTACTATAAGTTAAAATTAAACAACTTTTATTTAAATATGAAATATAATCCACTGCATGAAGAATGAAGATGTCATCACACATATTTACTTATATTTATTTAACTTTTATTCAATAACTACAATGTGTGAAGTACAGGAATAAAAAAGGTAGCTAAGACATGTTTTCTGCTCTCAACATGTCTAGAAAGGGAGAAAGGTATTTAAACAGACCAAATGCAATGTGGGTGATATGCTATTTCTGTGCAATAACCATCTAATAGTCTAGTGTTTGGTGTTAATGATGACATGTGAGCTAGACTAAAATTTGGAGGAAAGCCTAATGGCAGTTCTCAGAAAACTGGATGGAGGCCTGGAAAAGATTGAGATGGATTCATTCGGTTTATAGTTTTCTAGGACAATAAAATTATAGCACAATAGGGAAAAAATTTGAAGATATTGAGAAAAGTGTAATTTTGATGGAATCTAAGCTACTTAGTCAAGGAAGTGAAGAGAAGAAAGTACTGATAGGAGTAAAACGGAGGGGCCAAGGAACTGGAAATCCCTGTAAGAACAAAAAAAGTTACAGCTAAGAGACAGAAAGATGTGGCAGAGGGTAGGGTTATTTGAATGCAAATTATGGTTGGATCACTAGTCTAAGGCATCATCACAGAAGTGGGGGGTTTCAGAAGAGTTGAGGTGGAGGTCGCTAGAAATAAGGAAAAATAAATGTAAAATTGGGATACTTATGGACAATGAAATAATGGACTGTGGCACAATATGGAGAGGAAGGAAAATGAGTGTTCCTGATCCAAAGGGTTCCTAGTGAGTGAAAAGGAGAACAATGACTGTTAGGTGAGGAGACAAAAAAACAGCGTTTATTGCCAGTTGTCGTCAGTCTTCATGTATCAGTGATTTTGATGTGATTGTGACTGACTATTGGCCTGGAAATGCTGTTGAAAAGCAAGACTAAAGCTCTTCTCAATGAACAACTCTGGAATCACTGAAATCTATGAGGGTGAGTGTCTTTCAGTTAGGGGGCTTCATGGGAAATGGTATCCTCAGGAAAAAAAAAATTCTGTTAATCTGGAGTAAAACAGGAAGATATTGAAGGTGAGTGGTTTTCCTCTTGGTATAATTAAAATATTTAGAAGAAAATAGTGGTTGGCTTCAGGGAAGGATCTAAAGTATAGTGTGGAGGAGAGTGCAAGGTTGGGGACAAATGGAGAAAGAGAGGAGTGTTTGTGAGCCAATATGGAATTAGTAGATTTCAAGGATTTCAGAGCAATAGCACCCAGAGAACCCCTAGAAAATTGACTCTGGTAGATTTCATGGGGACTGCCTATCTCTTCTATGGGTATTTAAAGTGTAGTGATAAGAATCCTTGATAGAAAAATGCATAGGCCAATCTCAGGTGTTTGGATTTTATTCTGTATGAAAAAGCATAGGATTTTAATTAGAAAAAATGGACTGGAAAGAGAAAAATGACAGGAGAATGTGTTGGAATAATCAGTAACAATAATTTATATAAGAGAAGAGAAAGATAATGGTAACTGGGATGGACAGGAGAAATGAGATTTTATAGACACTCAGAGGTAGAATCAACAAGCTTTGTTCTTGGATATGGATATGTGCTTGAATATGGACAGTTAGATAGAAGTAGTAGTTGAGGTTTATATTTTCCAGATTAGAAGTCTGAGTGAATGTCTTAAAGTTAAGATGATCAATCAAATACAGGAAGCTGCACATGTTTAGGCTATTTTGGGGCTCTCTTTTTTTGCCTGCCCAACATCCATTATCTTTTATGTGAAACAATTCCATGAATTTCTTGGAGAAGGATCCTCCCTCCTTTTTATAGTCCATGTTTTAAGTATAGCTGACTCCCCCGCTAGTACTAGGATGACCAATCACAGTATGGGATATTCTTGATCATACTAAGGGAAATACTGGTAAGAGAGACTCTCTCTTTGGGTTGGAAGCTTCTGAGAAGACAAGATGTAAATCTGAAAACGATGTTCACCCTAAAGTATGGAGCCAGAACTGAAGACAGCTGAATTCTGAGATGGAAAAAACAAGAGATTAGAGTGATGGTTTTTTTCCCCTGAAGTCTTTAATGCAATCATTCCCAAAGGTGATGAATCCTTGGAATTTTCTGAATACAGCCAAACATTTTCCCTTTCCATCCTTTTCTTTCCTCTTCATTCCCCGCTTCTCCCCTTCCCTCCCTTCTTTTCCCTTCCCTTCTTCTCGAAATTATCATTTTGTTTTCTTTTTGTCCTATCCTAACAATATAAAATTCTTGACTATATAGTTGAGGAGGGAGTATAGAGGTAGATATTTTTTTCATTAGAAATGTTAAATTCAAAGTACATGTATTAAAATCTGATAGAGATTGTTAGTGAGCAATTACAAGTAAGGAATCTGGGTTCAGAAGAAAATTTAGAGTCAGAGACAAAAGAGAAAAAACACAAGGTCTTTGAGGTCATGGATAAAGAAAATTTATTCAAGATGAGCGGAGAAAACAAGAATTGATACAGCTGAAAAACAGGGTCTCAGAAAACTCCAGTATTTAGAGTTAAGAGCACGAAACAGACAAATGAGACAGACAGGGAATAATCAGAGTGGTAGATCATTGAGAAAGTTTTGGACATAACTGTAGGGGTAGGAACCAAGTTTCCAGTCAAAGAACTTCTGGAATCTAGCACAGTGCTACTCAAAGTGCCCTAGGGAAATTGGTTCTGGATAATGACAGCATAAACAACTGTTACAAAATGTAAACCAACTAAGCCCATTGTTTAGTTCAGCTGACTTTTGTTTTTCATTTCATAACAAGACTTTCTCCATGTAGAGGAAGCAATGTGCTGGTTTGGATTCTGGCACAGGCTCTTTATCAGACTCAGTAGTTTAATGAGCATTGTTTAAGCAGTTTAAATAGCACTGATGTACATCCAATACTCCTCTGGCAGTGATTATTCTGTAATATAATCAGATCAGTGCATGGTGCGTATCGTAAAAAGAACACATTTTGATTTGAATTACTTAAAATTTAAAACATAAACAATTGCTAATAGGGAATTAACTAGACATACACAGATATGTATTATCTAAAGATTTGGACTTAGGGACTCTTCGTAATGAAGGTATTTCTTGATTAATTTTGAAAAACAAAATTCTTAACAGTAATTTTTTTTTTTTAATTTTCAATTGGAACTTTGATGTTCGAAACTTATCATTAGAGCCATCTGTGGAAGCAGAGGAAAGAGAGAGTGTGAAAGGGCTAGGGTGATCTGCTCAGGTAACTCTTCACCTCTAGGCTACTCCTTAAAGATTCCAAAATGGAACCAAAATATTCTGCATTTCAGTTCAAAAAACACTGGGATTGACCATAAAAAGCAATTAGCTTTGAATTTCATGTTGACTCTTGACTCTTGCACTTTCTGATCCTGTGACCTGAAGAAAACCATTTAAGCTTTTTGAGGCTCAGTTTTCTAATATTATAACACTGGCATGCAATAACGATTTTAGAGTGGTTCTGTTTACCTAATCAGTAGGTATAAGTGAATGTGCCTTGTACAGTTTAAGGACTTGACTAATGTAAGAGAGTAGGTTAACATTTCATTTAGAGAGGACCTCTCCAATTCTCACTACCACCCTACGTGCTTCAGGGAGCTCTGAAACTATGTGGCCTCAAGTTGGTGCTTGAATCTCTCAAGTTCAATAGCTCCCAAACCCTGGTTATTTCCAGGAAAGTGAATGAAGAGAATTAAAAATGAGCACAATACCCTAGTCAAATCTTTTCACTATGAGCAGGGACTTGCTAAAATGTGTGAAGGGTCAGAGTCCATGTATGTTAACATTACTGTCAAAGGTATAATTTAAACTTTCAGTCCCTGATTTTCATGGCAAAAGTTCTAACATAAATGGAAGTAAGAGGTTTTTTCCTTTCAGAGATTTTATTCAGAATTCTAGACTTCTGGCAATTTTTTTAAGTGTCCTTTATATTTATTCTTCTTGATTTCTCTCCTTTTCTTCCTTTTCCTTATCATTTTCTCCTTCCCTCCACCTGAATTTGTGTTTGAGGGGTGATTGTTCCTCATGCATGTATGTGGTACTTTTTTCTTTGAAATTTAGGAAGTGTACCTACTTATTTCCTTGGCATGTGTCCTTTTTGATTAAAAATGGAATTATCAAGTTTTCCTACTTCCCTCCTTCACTGCCCTTTGTTCTAATGAACATTGAGTTTCAAAGGAAAAATTGAAGAGATAACATCCTTAAGAAAATGTGAAAGAATGTAACTTATCTTTCGAAGACAATCTTCCAAGAAAAGTTGCAAAGGTGCACTAATGATAACAATACTAAAGTAATAATTCTGAGTCTTCATTAACTAAACTTTTACTCTGTAGAAAGCACTCTTCTAGCTTCTCTATGTCTATTAACTCTTAAATCTTATAATCACCTAATGAAGGAAATATCACTATTATCCTCATTTTATTGATGAGGACATTAAAGCACAGGAATGTGGAGTAAATTTCTCAGGGTCACACAGCTAAAAAATAGGGAGTTGGATTTAAACTGAGGCCATCTGACTCCAGAGACTGCTCTCATGGTATACTGCCATGAAATAAATTCATCATCTGCAAGGTAACTGATTTGTCTGTTGATTAGTGCCTGTTGCTCCCCTTCCTGATATTAAGAACCAAAAAGACATAATTAAGAAAGCACGTGCACTAGTCTGCCTCCCTGGTAATTTTGTGGAATGGTATATAGAACAGGGATTGTCATTTTCATTGATTCATATGCTCTTGGATCCTACACAGCAGAAGGCATTGGAGGACTCAACAGATTGTTCCCTAATCATCCAAATCCATGCAGTTTTTCATGAATAAAAGTTTATAATATTTTCAAACTATTTAGAGATTGGCAGCTGGATACACTATTAATTCCTTTTGGAGCATGCCACTTAAGATGGGCCTTAATGAATGCAGCATTTTATTTTTAATTAAAATACTTAGTTCAGGGAGCATTTATTAATAATTCTAACAGCAACAGATGGTCTGCTTATGTGTTGAAACAATCTTTACCCAAAATCAGTCAAAATAATTAACAAAATGTGAATTATTAAATACTTAAATATGTATTATGTATCATTACCATTCCCATAACATATTTTAATCTTTTATGAGAAAAAAATGACAGTTAAACAATAATATATAGAATATTGCATACCAAATGCTCAGAAAACTACATTTTCTTATTTTTTTAATATCAAAAATATCATTTGTTTTGGTAGCGTTTTCTAGCTGTCTTGTCACTTAGAAATGGAATTAAAATCACAGCTAAATAAACAGAATTGTCCTTTGGTAAGAACATTATAAATGCTTTATGAAAGAATTACATCTAATATTGGACAAGAACCTGAAAGTTCAGGTCCATCATAATTTTTTGTTGTTGTTGTTGGAACCCTGAGAATAGTTCATATCCTGTCCATTCATCTGCAGTTTGATAGGAGTGCTGTGAACCTCGGTTTCTTTCAAGCACCGGAGAATCTTTGGCAGAACACAGCCACCAATGTGTAAGGGTTTGCTCTGTCTCCCTGGCCCTCATTTTCTCATTCCACATACTCTGTGTTGTCTTTGAAATATACCTCTTTGACTCTTCAAATGAATTGTATTGTTTTATTTTCCTTGTATTCTTGGGGCATCAAAGTGATATATATTTTTGGAACCCCATGTCTTGGTGATCTTTGAGGACTTTGTAGTTAGGGCTAGATTTTAACTAGAAAATGATACTTAAAATTACTTCATTTGAGAAACCCAAAACAGAAAATGGGTTCACGGTTGAAGAGCTGAGCATAGCTCTAATAGAAACCTATTTGCTGTGGTATTTGGGATAATATGGATCTGTCTTGAAAATTATGGAAACTATCAGTTTTACAGCATGGATTCTGAAAAGCACATTTTGTTAGGGAAGAAATGTCTGTGTACATAGGGATTAAATAACCCTATTTTAATTCAAATTGTATGTAAGTTCAAAATTTAAAATAAGCATTTTAATTCAGTATTTTAATTCAATTTGTATTTAAATAATATTCCACAATTTTAATAGTAGAGTTAAAAGGGAACTGAAAGGTCATTCCAACTGTGTGACTTTGAATTTTGTCATCATAAAAAATTTATTAAACTTTTCTAAGCCTTAGTTTTTTCACCTGCACACTGGGGATAGCAATAGTACCTGATAGGTTTGTTGTGACTATTAAATGGAAAATTCTTGCTGCAGTGACCGGATATAAGAGACTATTTAATCTATCTTCCTTCTTTTAAAAACCAATGAGGAAACTAAGTTCACAGAGGTCAATTGATTTTCCCTGGATCACCAAATAGCTAGAAATGCCAGAAGTAAAAATGTTGTATCAAGGATACCAGGTCAGGATTCATTTAATTAGACACTTCTGATGTTTATTTGCTAGGAAAGCATATTTGTCTCTAAATGTTCATGTTATAATTTGCTACTAATAGTCACGTTTTGTCCACAGGAGGTGCAGTATCAGTAAACTAGTTTTCAAGAGTGTTCAGTAGCTGCACAGCTAAATTATCTACTTTAAACTGTATCAAAAATTATTTAAAAAGAATACCTAAATCATAATTATTTTCTGGTCAGTTCTAATATTTGTGAATGTTTTATGGTATTTTCACACATTTAAATTTTGCTCTTATTGTCATTTGTGTGTGTTTAAAACTACCAAATGATCATGCAAACATTTATTCCATGGGTTTTCACATATTAACAATTCTTGTACCCAAAGGAAACAAATTTTCTTACAGTTTGGCCAAACACATAAATCAGCATTTCCAAGTATGATACTTTATTATAAATGAACAATTCCCTGAATTTTTTGGTCATTGAAAACTTTTGTTTTGCTTTCCAGCAGCTGTTTTCTATAGGAACAGCTGCTAATACTTATATATAACATTATCAGGTTCTTTTATTAGCTATAAAACCCACAAATGTCACTTTAATGGAAGTTTAAAGCCCTACATATATACCAAATGGCTAAATTACTTACAAATTTTTTGGATTGATTGGTAACAGAATTCACTGAATCAATTTTTTTTAATATACTTAGCTAGTTGTCATTCATCTCTTTGTAAAATTTCCTTTCATTTGTGGACCAAAATAATTTCTTCTATGACAAGATTTAGCCTAAACCAAGTAATTGATATGTAATTCACTTAAAGATAAGGCATAGACAATTATATTTATTATGCAGGCTTTTTAACATTGGAGATTATATACTTATCATTAAAGATGCCAATTTAGTAAGGATAATGCATTATCAGTGTGCAGTCTGTTCACCATTTCATTCCCTTCCTTTCACCCAAGGAGAAACACCTGTGCTCCATTCAGGATGGCTGTGGTTTCCCTGGAATATAATCAGTCACAACTGTTCAAATGTCATCTGTGGAGGTCTTGAGGCTAGATGGTCCCTGCAGTGTTTGAAACCATCCCCTCATTCTGCATTTCCTTCTTAGGTTGCCCAAGACAGTTGCTAAGATTTGCAAAGTGCATGTGAAGTTGCCTTGAGGTATCTAGGGCAGCATCCTGTCTAAAGGTTTGCAGGCATGAATTATCAGCTTCTTCTGCTGCACGTGGTGGCAGGAAGGAGGACTGGGGATTAAGCAAGCCAGGTAGATCTTGAAGAAGAAAAATGCACATTTAGCATTCTGTCAGCCTCCTAGTCAACATATCCTGCACGAGGCCTCTTCATCCTCCCAAGTAAAGCAAAGAGGCAGATGCTCAGGGCTTGGCAATCAAAAATCTGAGAATATCTCTAGGGTAGGGTTTGGTTCCATTAACTACTTGTCAAACGTCTGCTTTCTTAAACCTTTGTACTGCTTGAAGTTTTACGTGAATAAGGCCATGGCTTGTCGGATCAGAAATAAAGAGAGAGAGAAAGGAAAGAAACTCAGATCAATTTAAAGAGTTTAATCCTTTAACAACAAAGCTCCCCACCACCCCCGCCAACTTCTGATCAATTCTCTGAGAAATAGTTTATGGGCGTTTTCAGCACTTTCTGTAAGCTGGCTTTTCCCAATTTAAGCATGTTTCCTAAAATACAAAGTGCAATTTACTTTGCTCAAATTCATTTTAGTATTTCTATTAAAATACTCATACCTACATACTTTTTCATCTTGCTCTTAATCTATTAATTATATTAAAATGAGTTATCTATTCCACTAACTCCTTACATGTAGGTGTTGATCTTTCAATTTTTCCTTTTTTATCTAATCATCTCACTACCATCTCACTATCATACTCACTAATAGTTATAGTAGCATTTTTTAAAACAAATGGCTGTTCATCTAAAAACCTTGATGTTTCACAGCCATTCAATCCCCACATAAGCATTTACTTAACATTCTCAAACTTTCTGGATTAACTATATATCTTGATAATATTTCAATTAAAAATATTTTATTTATTTATTTGTTAGAGAGAGAACACAAGCAGGGGGAGTGGGAGGCAGAGGGAGAAGCAGGCTCCCCACTGAGCAGGGAACTCAATGTTGAACTCAATCCCAGGACTCTGGGATCATGATCTGAGCTAAAGGCAGATGCTTAACTGACTGAGCCACCCAGGTGTCCCTCAATTTTTTTTATCTAAGTCTTTCTTCCCTCAAAGGGCTTGGTTTTTGTTTTTCTTTTACATTATTCAAACTGGATTTGATTATCTAGTCTCTGATATAAGAAACCCTATCTCTCCAGATGCTGAGCAAGGTTTCTGAACATAGTTGATGGTTAGGACATGCTTCTTGGGGGAAAAATGGGAGATGAATGACCAGGACACTCCATTCCTCTCCATAATTCTAATTCAGGTCAAGAGAGGACAGTAGAGATATCAGTCTCTTAATAAAGAACTCACCAAAGAGAAAGAATAACAATTATTTTCCAAGAAACCTAAAATAGTAGAGACTTTGAAAATCCTAGTTGAGCATTTAAGCCAGTTATAAAAACCTTAGATTTTCAACCAGTTTTGACAGTCCTACTGAATGAGTGGCCCAGGAGATGAGATTTAGTACATTTATCAAAGCTATACTTAGAATTTCCTAAATAAATATTTCAAAAGTAGCCCAGATCTTTTTTTAGCTTCCAAATTTGCCTTATTGTCTCATGGTAACTAACTCACAGATGTGAGAATTGGTATTGAATGGACATCACATGATTTTGTAATTTAAATGTGTAATTGTACAGACCAGCAGTAATTATGACATATTAGAGCCTTTCTCATAGGTTACTCACTAACCAGGGAGCTTGGATCCCCTCCTCATATTTTAGGGAGAGACAATAAAATTTCTTTCTTTCTTTTTTTTTTAAAGATTTTATTTATCCTTTTTTGAGAGAGAGAGAGAGAGAGAGAGAGAGAATGAGAGAGAGCATGAAAGGGGAGAAGGTCAGAGAGAGAAGCAGACTGCCCGTGGAGCTGGAAGCCTGATGCGGGACTCGATCCTGGGAGTCCCAGGATCATGACCCGAGCCAAAGGCAGCTGCCCAACCAACTGAGCCACCCAGGCACTCTAGAATTTCTAAAGACATACAGGCCAAGGGTTTGCCATTCTGGACTACTACCGGTATTGTATTGGTAGAGTACCTCTATTTTCTGCCTTACACCTGCCATGGGAGGAAAAAAATTAAAGCCCTCTCAAAAATTATACATAAGTAGGTTATGAAAGTCTGCCAAATAAATGCCTTCTGTAAAAGAAAATTGGCAACTTCTCGATTAGTAAAATCAAGAGGTATCAGTCAGACACAAGAGAAATGTAGGTGAGATTAGGTCACGTAAGGCCTTTCTTGGAAGACCACTGCCTTCACTCTAAGCAACAAAAAAAGTGTTATTCTCTAATACAAATATGCAGAAAACTCATTGTGTAGATAGTGTTTACTGTCTATAAAAGTCAGTCCCTCATTTTTCATTGCTGAGAGTATTTCATTGATGATATTATGTCAAGTAGAGGCATCTTGAATTGAGTAAAAATGGAATCTAGCCCTGGTTTTGGGTGGTGTGTGTCCTAGTTTTGGCCTTTGAAATGCAAGAAGATATTCATTTAAGATTCTGGGAAGGTTCGTCCTCACTGATAAATCTTTATTATCACCTAAGTATCAAAATGGTTTGTTATGTGCTAATAGATAACCAGGTAGTGACCAGTAATGAATAAAACAATGTTATATCTATGGCAAAATAGTTCTACAATTTTGAGAAAAATTGAAAAGGGAAAAAATGTTTGAAGTTATTCAAATTGGAAAGATCAATCTTTTGTCAATAATCTAGTTCATTTTATGTACAAATTTATTAAAAAGAAAAATACATTCTATGTCTGCTACTGCCTGGGTGAAAAGCTGCCAAACACATGTGATAATGTGATGTGCATAGTCCCACTTTATCTCTTGTCCATGTCCAGTGGGTTTAGATGGGTTTGCCTCCAGATTGTAGAGTGCTGCATCTTTCTGTAGTCCTGATCAGTGATGCAACCAGAAACTTGAACGCTGGTATAAAAATTTCCTTTTCCTCCTCCAGAAAGTTCTTGCCCTTGAGCAGGATTCAGTAGAAGCCTGCAATATTTGAAACATCACCTAGCAGTTGTTTAACGTGGATGACTATGCCTTGTGGGCTTATACAGAAGGAGATGGAGCAGGTTGTCAATTATTTCTGCACTCAGGGCTATGGACTAACAATATGCTTGAGTGAGGCAGAGGTTACACATCAGCTGCAACCCCATAGGCAGTCGAAATCTGCTATTAATGGTGAGGAACTGAGACTTTCAACAAAGTTGGGCTTCGTTGGTAGTGAGTTCCTAGTGATGCAGACTTGGACCAGGATATAACAGCTCTTGTTAAGAGTCAGTGCATCCACTAGAAAATGAACAGGTAAGGTATGGCAGCAACATGTCATCAAATTATAGTTCAAACTCCAAGTCCTATTTGTTGTCAGGCCTTTATGATTATGAGACGGGCATCTTACTGACAGCACATAGAATCTAAGAGTTCTTGCAGATGTTGCTTTCTCTGGAATAAAAATGTGGCATGAATTTACCTTATTACAATCCCATAATAAAGCCATTTTGTGATGCCTAAACTAGGGAAATACAAAATGAGTGATTATGGTATCTAGTTAAAAGTCCCAGGACCAAATGTTGATATGATCTGGGTATTGTGTGGTGCACACATTTATTAAGTTATGGAATGAGGTGGTGAAGACATCAGCCATAAATGGGAATGGTTGGTAGCAAAGACACCAATCTAACAAACTTTGAGGGAGGTCAAGTTGGTTCTAGGGAAACAAATGTGAAAGCACTCACAAGGCAAAGCCATTTCTTGTAAGCACCATTAATTTAACCAGATGAAATCCCTTCATCATTGACAACACATGCTCCTTTAGATCATGTGATGAGGTGATCACAGTCCTGTAATTCGGGTGTGTCTTCTGATCCTTCTCATGTAAAATGCAGAAGAATTCTATTTCCTCTTTCACAGATCTGTGGATAGATCTGATGAGGTGGGAGATGCAAGTTTTGCTACTTTTAGACCCTCTGAACTATTTATCATCACTGCCCTCCTTGACTTTGAACTCTATGGTGTGGGTTCAGAGTATTAGCCATTGTCCTACCAAGGTCCTGCCTATTTCACTCCTTTTTGTCTTCCTCTTCTGCCCCTTTCCTTATTATCCTTAAGGCAGGGAATTAAAAAAAGTGAAAATTATGGGGAACAAAAACAAACCAATACATTAAAATACTGTTTTACTCCTCAAATTCAGTAGCAAATCCACTTTAAATTTTGAGTCTTTTCTTCTTTTGGCTACATCCTCACTTATTTTTATGTTTATTTCTTCTTTCTAGATAGAGACCTGGCTCACTCAATGTTAGTGTGCATTAGTCAAGTTCTCCAGGGAAGCAGAACTAGAAAGAGATAGATAAAGATGGACTGATAGTTAGACAAACATACCCACTTATCTACCTACCTACTGACCTGGGAAGAGATTTATTATAGGATATTGTATTATTATGAGAGCTGAGAAGTCCCATGGTCTGAAGGTGGAGACCAGGAAAGTTGGTGGTTTTGTTCTGTGATTCCAGTCACTAAGAACCTGGAGCACCGAACATAGGGAAGATTGATGTCTCATCTCAACAGTAGGGCACAGAGCAAATTCAACTTTCCTTTGACTTTTTTTCTGTTCAGGACCTCAGTGGGTTGGATGATGAATGCCCACACCCCATGTGCTTTACTTAATCAATTCATGTGGTAATATCTTCCAGAAACACTCTCAAAGACATACTTAGAAATAATGTTTTACCAACTATCTGGATATCTCATGGCCCAGTCAAGTTTGTACAGAAGTAACCATCCAGGGTGACTGAATCTTTCTCCCAACAGGTAGTTTTGTTTTCTACTCTTAATGTGGAAAACTAGATCAGTAATTTATTTTCTTCCTTTGAAGAAGACTCTGATGTTCAGTTTTACATGTCACCTTGACTAGGCTACAGTCTAGTTTGTAGTTATTTAATCAAATATTAATGAATATGTCACTATAAAAATATTTTGTAGATTTTGTGATTAATGCCCATAATTGGTTGACTTTCAATAAGGGAGATTCTCACAGGTAGTCTGGGTCAGCCTGATTCAATTAGGTGAAGAGTCTTAAAAGCAGAACTGAGGCCTGATTCAGTCAGGGAAAGTTTTTTTTTTTTTTTTTTCTGTTGTTTTGTGTTGTTTTGTTTTGTTTTTAAGGAAAGGTTTTAAAAGCAGAACTGAGGCTTCCCAGAAGAAGAAATTCTACTGGGCAACAGCTTCAGTCCATGCCCAAGTGTATCCAGCCCTGAGAGTTTCCAGCCTGTCATTCCTGAGGGCCTACCCTCTGGATTTCAGAGTTGCCTAGACAGCCACCTCAATCAGGTAAACCAATTTTTGGCAACAAATATCTCAATATATAGCTTCTGTTGGTTTCTGATAAAGGGAAAAAGGAGTTGTTGGGTAAAACTGATGCAGATGTTTTCCTGTGGGGGGAAAAATTCCCTTCTAAAATGGGGGTGCCTGGGTGGCTCAGTGGGTTAAGCCTCTGCCTTCGACTCAGGTCATGATCTCAGGGTCCTGGGATGGAGCCCCACATCCGGGCACTCTGCTCAGCAGGGATCCTGCTTCCTCCTCTCTCTCTGCCTGCCTCTCTGCCTACTTGTGATCTGTCTGTCAAATAAATAAATAAAATAAAATCTTTAAAATGCATTTATGTGGATTCAAATGTTGGCCTTGTAGGTTATGCTCTGTATAATTCTCAGTGGCACCATTCATATATATTATGCTGTAAATGCCACCTCGTGGGGATTTTCATTGTAGTAGCCCTGGTATCAATGTTTTCCTCTGAAGTGGTAAAAATGTGGGAATCTGAGTCACTATCAATGTCAGCTCTCTTGGGCTTTAGACCCTATGTATAAAAGCAGCCCCAGAGTCACCCATCTAAGAGAATACAGTTGAATCCTCTTGTTGGAAAAAGTGCAGATGATGGAGGACAGGTCCTCCTCATGAAAAATTACTTCCACTGAGGCCATAAAGCTGTGCTCCCAAAAGCATGCTATCTTTTGGGTAGAAGGCCTAGAATATGGAAAAGGGTTGGGTACTGGAAATTGGATTTCTAATTCTGGCATTGTTAAATAGCATAAATGAGGCTCTTCTGAAGGGTTGGTGGCCTAATCACAAATCTAGCCATTGCCAAGGAGAGTTGCACTTTCCAGAGCCTCTCTGTCTTGCTTTTCTTTAGAGTTGAAGGATCACATTTACTGAATAGAATAGGAGACTATTTACCCTATAATTTCCTTGTATTTTCAACTCTTTCTTTTCCTATTTTTCTTCCTATTTTTGTTCATTTCACTTAAATGATTCAGCATGGAACTCACAATTCTTATAAATTATTCTGAAAAAGATGGGATTGATTGGCTTATTAAAAAATCTCCATATCTTTGTCAGATCTCCAAAGAAATTTTTAGTTAAGATGTTTAAATAATATGTCAGAGTACCCTGTAAATTAATCTAGAAGCACTGAACTAGACAAAATAATTTTAGAAAAACATCCAGCTTTAAATTTCTATCCCACAACTGTCAGTACTGCAGTGTCAGATCACCTAGCACCACATGTGTGACCCCATGGTATGCTCTTTTAAAAAGCATGCTCTGTTTCGCTATCCCCAGTCCTTTTCTCCATCTACCTGCTGACCCATGTGGCTGTTTTAACATCCACCTCAGTGGAAGCCTCATACCTGCCTGACCAGCAGAAAGTAACACAATGACAGCAGTTTCTGTGGGACTGCAGAGGAGGGGATGGGAAACCTTAGATGCCCTGTCTTTTTCTGGACAGCTAAAATTAAGATAGAGGACAGCTCCAGGAAAAGTCATGCCCTGGAATTTTCAATTGGTGCACAGCAGTTTAGAGAGTGGGTGAATAAATGGGCAATCTATTTCAGGGCAGTTTCCCTTCTGGAAGAAGGGGCAATTTGTTTTAGGGTCACATGCTGGGCAACTATCTGCATGAGAAACCCAAATCCTTTTGGAATACAAGCGATTCACCACAGAATCTTGTGATCACTTTAGCAGGAAGGCGAGATTGTAATGAATCAAGGTCTGTCAACATACTGATCAAGATTGTGTTCACCCCAGTAGTCACTGAAAGTGTGTTCTGGGTAGTAATTGCTTCCTTTGAGAGTATACAAGGTTATTTACAGACTAATTTTCCTCTGAATTTCTTCCACATTTCCTGACATGACATTTAACTAGTGTAATATCTTCAGATGATCATGTAGACAGTTATGTTAAGAGACCCCAAAGTCTGTTTACTGAGTTATCACCTAAAGCAAAATAATATTTTAAAAGTAGCAAAAATTTTAGTTTTATTCCCTCCTCCCTCAGAAATGACGTTTGCTTTATATTAAATGGAAAAAGAGAAATACTTTTACTCATTAAAAAAGGAAGTCATCAACTCAGACTATGTGGACTCTAATTATTGAGTATATGACACTTCCAAAAGAACCATTTTAGGGAGTATCACTGACATAATTAAAATGCATTGATGGTCTTGAAAATAATTAAATAGCTGCATCATTTATCTGATGTACAAGTTCGAGGCTAAGCTGTATTAAAGCCAGTGGAGAGATTTTTCTAATCATACATGCGGCTGCCAAATTTTATTTTGTGGTTTTAAATTTGTTAGAACCCCAAATTCACATTAAAACTTTGATGTGTGGGGGACGCCTGGGTGGCTCAGTTGGTTGAGCGTCTGCCTTCGGCTCGGGTCATGATCCCAGCGTCCTGGGATCGAGTCCCACATTGGGCCCCTTGCTCGGTAGGGAGCCTGCTCCTCCCTCTGCCTCTGCCTGCCTCTCTGTCTGCCTGTGCTCGCTCTCTCTTTCTCTCTAACTAATAAATAAATAAAATCGTAAAAAAAATATTAAAAAAAAAGTTTGATGTGTGGTACAAACAAAGCTTGTCTTAAACCTCTGTGAACTGAAACCAGCCATATCCTATAGAGCTTTAAGATTTTGCACAGTAACACTTGTGGTAAAATGGCAGCTATATCATGCGACAGCCTCTGTGGTGTTGTGTCTCCAGTTCTCTGCCTCTAACGCTTCTGCTTGGTGGCTTCTGTGTCTCTGTAGGTAACTCAGAAAATCTGTCTGATGAAACACCATGGGAGGCATAACTCCAGGTTAAAACCCAGGGTTTGCCAAGGCTATCAATTCACTTCTGAAGTGCTCATTCTGTTGAAACAGAAATTGTTGTAATGAAAAAGAAGACAATTCGTTCATATCCCTGTTTTAAAAAGTTTATTTGTTCACTTATGGCCTGAAGACCAGTCCTTAAAAAAAAAAGAAAAAGGGAGCAGGGCAAAGACAACAAAGGGCACCTCATTATTTGGCAGGGGAGGGACACAGAATTTGAACTTGAAGGCAGCTGACTACTCTGTTCAATAATAGCAATCTCTTTAAACACAGTTAGGTTGATAGTGAAATATTTACTGAAGAAGCTTCCAGAATGATTTGAAGCCAGCTCTTTGGAGAGCATTGATAATCTCAGGGTAATCTGAGGCATCCGTATGTGAGGTGTCAGTGTGCCACACTGAACAGAACAATGCCTCTGTTATGCATCTGTGGATCATAAATAATAAAAAGCTATTTTAAGAGGTTTCATAGCCTCAACATAAAATTACCTCTGACTAAAAACAGGACAGGGCAGTTCTCAGCAGGGGATAAGAAAAATGTGAGATTTTCGAAAATCAGCAGTGAAGATCAGAGCATGGTGAAAACCCAATTATATGAAATTTGAAGGACCTTTAAAAACTTTTTTCTCAAAAGTTTTTTTTTCCCCTCTGTGTGCTATAACTTTTGCTCTATCTTTTGTTAGCTATCCTTTATTTTCAGTCTGCTTCTTCCCATATCACTAAATGTGCTTCAGTTTTTCTGGGGCAGAGATTATGGATGGGGTTTTCTATGTTTTGCTGATCTCATCCTGTGAATTTATGAAAAAATTAAATTTCTAGAAATATGTATTGCTAAAAACAAGTGATGGGCCAGTTTTGACTAAACTTCTATTTAAAGTATCCATGTATATCTCCAGAAAACAAGCTTAGTAGCCCATTATGAAGCTTTTTTGAATGAAGAGACAAAACAGTCACTCAGAAATTGTGTAGCAGTACTTCACAGACAATTGCACAAATTATCAAAAGCAACCGTGACATGAGCTCCATTCCATTTATAATATGTCATAGATGATATGGCCCACTGCTTACAGGGCCATATCTCAATTATTTTAAATAGAAAACTTTAATAAATTCACTCAATTAGAGCCCAGTTTTAATCAATTGCAAACTGGCCAAGGCAATGCCACTTTTTAAAGAAGGAGGACCTTCCTTCAAGGCATTATGGAACTTGCAAGGATCATATGCATGGGATGAAGTTATAAAACTAAACCATGAATGATGCTTCTGCAAAGATCTCTAGGGGCAAGCCTTCCTTGTGCAGCATGTAATTGTGAAGAAAAAAACTTGTGATATGTTACCATTGTACTGATTAGAAGAGGCTTCCTAGAAAATTTCTAAATTCAAATTGAATTCTAGAATTCAAAATTCTAGACTCTGACAAATTATTGTATAGAGATATTTTGTTTTATATGTTCTTAGTAAGATTAATATTTTATAAGTTGTGGGACAACAAGATATAGAACACATATCTCATGAAATCTCAAAGAATGAATTATGGCTTTGAATTGATTTTATTTTATTTATTTTTATTTTTTTATTTAAAGATTTTATTTATTTATTTGACAGACAGAGATCACAAGTAGGCAGAGAGGCAGGCAGAGAGAGAGGAGAAAGCAGGCTCCCCGCCAAGCAGAGAGCCCCATGCGGGGCTCGATCCCAGGACCCTGGGATCATGACCTGAGCTGAAGGCAGAGGCTTAACCCACTGAACCACCCAGGCGCCCCAGCTTTGAATTAATTTTAAAAGGAAAACATATAGATGATAATATTGGTCTGCTCACATAAATCTAAAGTAATTTCTTTTTTCTTTTTTATTTTTTTTAAATATTTTATTTATTTATTAGTTAGAGAGAGAGAGAGAGAGCGAGCACAGGCAGACAGAGAGGCAGGCAGAGGCAGAGGGAGAAGCAGGCTCCCCGCAGAGCAAGGAGCCCGATGTGGGACTCGATCCCAGGACACTGGGATCAGGATCATGACCTGAGCCGAAGGCAGCCGCTTAACCAACTGAGCCACCCAGGCGTCCCTAAAGTAATTTCTTATACTTACAATAAAATGTGGCTGAAAATATTTTCCAGGTGTTTAAAGATCTACATATCATATTATTAAATGTGTCAGTTTAATTAATCATTTGCAAAATATGTAGTCTTCTTAAGAATGAAACAGTAATCCTCCACGTGTGCACAACACAACATTTTTCAAACAAAGGTATTTGTCAATTTCTTAGAAGGATGTTAATAGATACTTTCATAATTTAATGATCCTTCTTAATTGGCTTCTAATTTGTAATAACACATGACAAAGATGAGGGTCACAGTTACATGATGCTGCAAGAATCATTGTACAATTTACCAAGATATGTGTGAATCTTTGCATGTGTGTTCATATAATTACATGTGTGTATATATCTATATAATTTAGTATTTAACATCAGATTCATATTTAGCAGTCATGCCCTGGTGCAAAAGCCTCTTGTTCATGGGTGATGGAACTGGTATCTAATCTGATGCAATTATCCTAATAGATGTCAAAATATTTTTAATACTATTTTGTAGAGGGGCACCTGGGTGGCTCAGTCATTAAGTGTCTGTCTTCAGCTCAGTTCATGATCCCAGGGTCCTGGGACCAAGCCCCGCATTAGAATCCATGCTCAGCGGGAAGTCTGCTTCTCTGTCTCCCACTACCCCTGCTTGTATTCCCTCTCTCACTATTTCTCTCTCTGTGTCAAATAAATACATAAAATCTTCAAAGATATATTATTTTGTATAAAACAAGATGATCCAGTGTTGATAAGCAGCATTGATTATTCTAATACTCCAGTATATCGAGTATTACTTTTACTGTTCATGTAAAATTTCATTACCGCCCTATGAAGTAAAAATTTTGGAAAATAGGTTAATAAGCACTAGATAAAACAATGGGATAATTTTACCATAGTGAAGAGAAGGCTTAGAGTTTAAAGTGTTCAAGTGTTAGAGTATGATAACCAGAAGTTGGATACATACACATGAGATATGTCAGAAAAAAAATTGGTGTAACTACCAGTAGTAGTCAGGACCTATAAAATTCACCCTTGCTAAACCTGGGGGGTTGCTTTCATCCCTGACAAGGTCTGTGGTTGGCAAAACCACAATTCAAAATGTCAGTATTTTGGGGAAGATAAAGAGTTAAGAATCAAATTTAAAAATCCTTCCCTATCTCTTTTTAATATTTTTTAACTGGGCATATACAGGTTGAAACTGAATGTCTTTAACACTTATATTCTTCCTTGTTTAGTTTTCACAAGAAGAAAACTGCTTGAATAATGCCTAGTTAAAATGAAATTTCCTGGCACTCTTTCCCCAAAGTCTAGTCATTCATTATCTCTCTCTCCCTCCATCTCTCTAATCTATTGGCTGACAATAAATTGATCTCTTTTCTCTAGGACCAGTCACTGCATTCTCTAAGTATGTATCACTGATTGCTGTCATGTTTTTGTATTCAAAAGGCTTGTATTGAACCCCAATGATATAAAAAAGAATCAAGTGTTAAAAATTTCCAGCATAAGGTATATGGCAGCTATTGTTTAAACCATGCTTGTTGAAGGTTAAGTACAACTCCATTACACCCCATCTTCCTTTTTCTTTAGTTATTTAAACTATAAACTTATGAGGCAAGAAGGAGGATATGATGATTTGTTTGTTTATGCTTTGTACCATACCAAATTTGGATAAAATTAGTTGCTTTTTCTCATATTCTTCAACAGTTTCATGTTCTTAAAGTCATTCATTTCTTCTTCCTAAATTTGCCATTATAATATAAGAAAATATAAGAAGAAAAAAAAAGGGACTATTGGGAATAATTCTATTGTGGGTGGCTAAATGCTAATTCTACATTGGAGGATACTGACTCCTCTTAGCTTTTTGATTAAAAGTCAACTTTTTATTGTAGATGTTTTTTATGATTTGAAGGTTCAACTATTACTCTAATATAAACTATTTCATTACCGAATTATAGTTATTAAAAGGCTAATTTTATTAAAACTTTTAAAATTATATAACAAATGAAAAATTTCAGATTTCTATAATTATTCATTAATATATTTTATAAAATTATTTTGCTAATATGTTTATATAGGGAAAAATGGTACCTTTTATTCATTGTACCAAACTACTTGTTAAAGCATTTACCCCAACACTCTCCCTCTCTGAATATAACCAGGTGAATTTTTTTTCATAATGCATGTTGTGATTGCCTATTCAACTCAATTAAAACAGTTTCTAGATTGACATGGAGCATTAGAAAATCAAGGGTCACAGTATCTGCTTTAATATCCCTTTAAATTTAAGTCATAACAGCTGGATTCCTAAAAGAGCCTTGGTTTTATTTCATCCCAAGTTGCATTCTATTGAGCTGCTCATGGAACTGACTTCAGAAGTATTTGGGAATAGAGGGGCACGTGCAGACATCGGTTAGAGATTGAGGTGGTGGATGGGATGAAGTTCTCTCTCAGGCTCCTCTGTGAGCAATGAGAAATGGCATTTCCATAGTAATTGCAATCTTCCACCTGGGGAAAGCGAACATAATGAGTTGTCATTTCTACTCATTTTGTGGAATTTCTCTAATCAGATACTTTCTTGGAAATTCTGGCCTTCTGATTTTTGAATAAAATATAGAATGTCAGTTTATGTGTCAACAATAGGAGAAACCTGTATCTCCTTTAAAAAGCCAACTTAGGGGGAAAAAAAAGCTAATTTAGGTTGTGATTACTATGTAACACATTCCAGTTATTCTCAAAGTTAGAAGAATGACAAATTCAAGAAATCAATGCTAACTGATTTCAGAAGCAATCCTATACCTAAACATCAACCAACTTTCTCTTCTTTAGAACATGACTGCTTTACTTGTCCTCTTTTTTTACCCTCTTTACTCCGGAGATTTCTATAAAATTACATTTTCATATAAAATTCACAGCACGCTTTAGCTTCCAAGAGCCACACAGACATGTTGTATATTTGCAATTGTGTAAAATTCTCTTCTGTAAAGCATTTTGGTGTTTAAAATTTGGAGTTCAGTGAAATATTAAATTAAAATATTACACATCAGCATTCTTGGAAATACAGAAGAGGCTCTGAGGGGTTAAAGTCAATTACTAGGACTAGGACTAGGACTACTGCCAATAATCCTACACCTGGGCAGACTTAGTCATCTTGTGTACATGATCAGTTCTTCAGAGGAAGGCTTATTTTTTAAATGTTATTTTATTTTATTTTTATTTTTTTAACTACATGGGACACATAGGCAGAGACAATGGCTGAAATGGATTCCATTGCATGAGATGGCTTGTGTGCTGATTGAATTTAAAATTGGACTTTCTTATTCCCTGATTTTTGTTTCAGAGATGTGTGACAGGGGAGGCAGGCGTCTTGTAAATAAAAAATGTGACTCAGCTATAAAACATGGAATGGGGGGAATAAAAACTTCACTGCTCATTTAAAAAAACACATAAACGGTCTTGGCAGTTTCCAGAGATCTGCTTTTGTACAATGAACCCAAGTATCAGGATGCTTCTCTGGTTCTAGTTTTCACTAAATTTTAATGAGAAGATTGAGATAATTTTTTCTGAAAAGCAGCACTGACCTCTCCAAAAATCCTTTTCCATATATTTACCAAGTTTTCCTTAACAATAACATTTTTTTAAAAGAAATAGAAATAAAATAAATGTCTTCTTAAAGATTCTTTGGTAAATAAGATATATTTGTGTGTGTCAGAGGGACAAATGTTTACATGATACCCCACTTATTATGTCCCACTTAAAAATTTACAGTACAAGTTTCACGTAATAATTTGAAAACATTTTAATTTATTTAAATGATTAACTCAAACTACATTATTTCAGAGGGAAAGAGATAAGGTAGCCAGCCTCAGCCTCCATGGGAAGAGACATCACTCTTTTGCAATGTAGCAGATCTAAACATCCTATTTTCAGTATGGATTAGTTTCCTTTAGTTTTTCCATCGAAATCATATACTAAAATTCGATATTCTCCTTTCAAATAAAGCAAATTCCCTGTTGTCTTGAAGAAAGTTGTTCTTAGCCACATTGAATTTAAAGAGGAAAACTGCAACAGCAGTCAACAAATAAGAAACACACTGGGTACTTAAAAATTCTCTTGGGTATTGTTCAAGAGCTCTAGAGACCCAAGGAAATAGAGTATTTTAAGAGAAACAAAAACATACTTCAAAGAAAAAGGTATTGAATTTCTTCCTGAATGTTTTTATGTCTTTCCTCTGTTGAACTAGGGAGTAGGGATTTTAACAGCTTGTATCTTTTCATGGCAGATCTTGGTTGCAAAGCTTTCAAATGATAAAATCACAGGAATACTGGACATTCTATTTGATTCTTGAAAAATAGGACAATGAACAAACTAAAAACAAAGGGCTTATGGGGGGAAAGTCTTGACTGGAAGCAGAGTTCTCAGTAACAGTTCATCAGGTGGGATTCAGGTCCAAATTTATTTTGTTTGACAAGGAATTATTGAGTATAAACTATATGCTATGATGCTGCAGAGGAAAATTAGAAAATTTTTTCCTGATCCAGAAGAATATAGAGTCAAATGGTGAAGGAAAGAGTGAGAAATGATCTTAAAGAACCAGAGATTCTAATGTATTAATAATATCAAAAAGAGAGAGGCTAATAGATTTCTCAAAACTGTTAAACTACAAACAACCCCCAAAACGAAAAAAAAATTCCCAAACCAATTAGTATCATTGATAATAATTTAATAGATCATACAAGCAACATATTCGTTACAGAAATATCACTATAGAAAACCAAAAAAGGAAAATAGAATATAAGCACACAGAGAATCACTCAAATGTTTTAGCATATTTTCTTTCATTCTCATTTCCGTGTGTCTTTTCATGAATGGAATAATGAAAAATTGCTTCTCCCCATCCTTCATTATCACATTATCTCATATCACCATTCAGACAGCAGAGTTACTTTAAACATACCCTGCACCAAATGTGAAGTTATATCATAGTTCAAAAATACTTTGTTAACTTAAGTGAAAAATGGGATTTTCAAGTGTATTAAAATCTTGAGAACAGAGCTTTTATTTGAAAGTACCAGGCTTTCATGAGACAGGACCAGATTCCAAGTTTTCAAGAAGTCAAAGCCTGGAAGACTTAAAGTGAAAATTTATAATATAGACTCTAGAGTAATTTCCTGAAGAGTTTCCCTTCCCAAATCATGAAAGTACAATTAATTGACAAGGGATGTAATATCAGAGAGCATGACAATATGGCAAACAATGTTGTTGCAGCCCCCTTCTAATACTAAACTCTGGATGTGAAGGTGATGGGGCTCTGAACAGAAGGCTTTGAAGAGTTGAATGGTGGAGACTGCAGAGCTCTGACAGTTTTCACATAGGAGCCAGTGCGTTAAATGTAATATGAGCCATGGCAAGAGAGGGGTCTATGTTGAAAGTCTTGAATATTCAACATGGTACTGGTGACTGAGGCTCCCTGAGTGTCAGGTTAGGAAGGGATTAGAAAATGGCAAGAAGGTCTCAGTAGAGAGCTGGCATTGTGACAAGGCAATCTCAGAGAATGAAGTTTTACGGTAAGAAGTTATGATGGAACCATGGATACAAGTAATAGATGCAATGGATACAGTGGATACTAGGCACACCAAAGATCAGGCCAGGCAAGTGAGTAGGACAGAAGATTGTGTGTAAAATATAATATGATCATCTGTTGAATCAGGGACATCAAGAAAGCCATCTGGGAACTTAGACCATTCTGGAAGTGAAAAATAAAGAATGAGGAGAGAGAGAATCTTGATTTAACTTGGTTGAAATAATAAATTGAACAGAAATAAACTGAAGTAATAACAGTTATTGCCCATCTTAATTTGAATTATCTCTTTCTGTGCTTCCAAATTGAAATGTATACTTATGAGCTAAGTTACTTTCAGTTCTCATCAAATAAAAATTGTATGGCATCCCAATATTATCAGTTATTAATTTTCTAGTGTTAGACATTTTAGATTATTTTTGTTTTAATTAATCAATAAATACCTCATAGACATTTTAGTGTGTCTCACCTATTTATAATGGTTAATTTCTAGAAGTGCAATTACTGGGTAAAAAATCTGATTATTTGAAAAAAATTTTTAAATAAAAAAATTATTTTGAAGTTTTCATTTTAATTCCAATTAGCAAGCAGTGTAATATTAGTTTCAGGTGTACAATATAGTGGTTCAACACTCCCATGTGACAACTTCCATACATCCCAAATGTACACCTTAATCCCCATCTCTTATTTAGCCCATGACCCCACCAACTTTCCCTCTGGTAACTATCAGGTTGAATGTTTTACTACATATTTTAAATTTTAAATGTTTTACTACATATTTTAAATTTTCTTTCAGAATGGACATGCCAATTTATTCTCCAATTAGCATTGCATAAGAGTTTCTATTTCTCTTAACACAGGACAGTAGCAGTTAAAATGATTTAAGAATGTGGATGGCTATAGCATGGTAGTTTTAATTTCATTTCTTGATTGCTAAACGATGCCAAAGCCTCTAAAATCACTGAGAATATGCTATTGACTCTCTAACGTTTCCTTCTGTTTCTTGAAGTAAAGTGAAAATATTTCACAGGGAAACATTTGTTTTGATTATCATATTGGTCCCTGCTCACGTGTCTCTCTCTGCTCATATTTAATGGGATAGGGGAGGCTTATCTTCAGCAGTGGAGCTAAAACAAGTTGGCTCCAAAACTGTGTGAGTCCTCATTCAAATGCGTCCATGATGAAAAGAGAAGGGAAAGTTAAGATTTGCTGGAGTCTTAATTTACTGCACTATAGGTCTATTTGCCTAAGGGAAGTAAGGAAAGAACTTTAGTTATATGTGCCTTTCTGGAAGGGATTTTCATTGTTGTTCTGAAAATTTTCTTTTCCATTTATGTTGCAGCATGCTGAAATTAGTTAGAATACTGTGTGCACCCCTTTCTAATTAGCATTTTGGTGACAAAGGAAAGAGAGTTTAACACATGGATTCAAACTCCCAGTTGGGCCAGAAGTCAGTATACACATATTAAGGCTTTGCCCTCAGAGGATTTTATGGTTTATATTCCCATAAACAATGAAGAAGACTGCTTATTTATCTACACCTTCACATATTCCAATGTGCAATATCATAGACAAAAATTTTGTCTATTATATAAATTTGGATTTTATAGAATGAGTATGATTAATATTTTATATGATTTTTAAATTAACTTTTTCTTTTTATATTAACCTATTTTAAAGGTGTATAGCAAATTGTTTCCAAATTTAGCAGTTTAAAGCAACAAACGTTTGTGAGCTCAGTGTTTCTGTGGGTAGGGAATTCAGAGGTAGCTTAGTTTGGTTGTTCTGGATCAAGAAGTTGAAGTCAAGATATTGCCTGGTTTATAGTTTTCTGAAGGATTCAGTCTCAAGATGGCTCATTTACATGACTGTTGGCAGGTAGTGTTGGTTCTATGTTGACTCTTGGTGGGAAGCCTTAGTTTTTCTCAATGTGAATTTCTCCATAGGATGGTTTAGGTGTCCTCACAGTATTGATGTTGGTTTGCCCTAGAGCAAGTAATCCAAAATAACAAGATAGAAGCTTCAATGCCTTTTGTGATCCAGCTTTAGATATCATACTCCACTTCTACAATATCATATTGGTAATACAAGTTATCCCTATTCATTGCAGAGGAGGACTCTAAAAGGGTTCCAAAAGTCAGCATCTTGATCCCTTCACACATGGATGCTATTCTCACCCTACTTGTGATACCCCATAACCTACCTGTTCCATGTGGATAGCTTCCTCACCTCCACATGGGTTTCAACACCCTGAAGGGGTCCACCCCCTTGAGAAGGTTCTCTACTCACCCTTATTGGGCTCTAAAACCCAATTCCAGGATTACCTAGTGTGGACCCCCTTCTCACTATGTTAGAACTCTGGCAGTCCACTTTGGCCCACTAGGCCAACTTCCCTACCCTTCACCCACTTGAGAGGACATCTACTTTGTTCTCTCTCACCAAGAAGGAAAAAGAAATAAATGGGAAAATTACCAATTGCATTCCCTGAACAATCAGGAAAACAAAGTTCCAAATATCTGTATTATTACCTAACACTATACTAGGCATTACAATAAGGTGAAAACATAAAGCTTAAGAATTAGAAAGAACAAATCAGAGTTATTATTTAGGAATGGTATAATTCTACATAGAGAAGACCAAATAATTTATAAAACAATAGTTTACAAACAAATTGTTAGACATAATGGAGTTTAAACAAATTGTTGACTATAATATCAGTACATCAGTACATACAAACACATTAATACATTTCTACCCTCCAGCAAAAACCAAAAGAAACAAACAGAAATTAGTGAACATAGTTCAACAAAACCACAATTTATAACAATGATAAAAATTTTATCTTGAAAAATAAACTAAAAACCATGTGCAGGACCAAAAAATAATAATTATACTAAAAGATATTAAAGGAGACTTTAATAACAAGTGACATCTCATGTTCATGGAAAGAAGACTTAATAACAAAAATTTTATAACTTCCTGTTTTGACATCTAGAGTTGATGAAACTGTTAAAAAGAGTACTTATGGATTGTTAAGAAGGATAAAGGAAAGCTTGCTTTATCTGATATCAAGACATCTTATAGAACTAGTATAAAGTAACATTAGGTTCAATGGACAGACTGACCAATAAAACAGATTGTAGGACCCAGAACATATAAGGCTCAATTGAAATTGACATGCAAAAACTAAAAATTTTAGAATTAGGAAACTTTCTTTTTAAATAAGTTATAAAGAGAAATAACCATAGAAACATAAATTATTAATTTGATTCCATTAAAATGAAGAATGTTTCATTATAAAGAAATGAAAAGACAAGTTGTGAAATAGAAAATGTAGCAACATAAGTAACTGACAGCATGAAAATGTGCCAATTGCTAAGAAGAAAAATAAATAATAGAAAAATAGGCTAATGGCATAAATAGTGTGGAAGACAGGTGTAGCTCTCCACCAGGATTCTTGTCTCCTGGTGTTCAAGCATTTGTGTCCCTAATAGGTGGGGCCAGTAACTTCTAACCAGTACAATTTGGCAAGGGTGATAGAATGTCACTCCCAGGATTATGTTACATTACATGAGACTCTTTTGTTAGCATACTTGTGCTAAAGACTCTTCTTGTATGTTTAATAAAGTAAGCTGCCATTTTGAGAAAGTCCTTATGACAAAGGACTATTGACAGAATTAAGGAACTGGGGTAACTTCTAGGTATTGAGGTATCTTCCAGGTGTGAGTCATTAAGAAGCCCAGATCCTCAGACCTACAGTTAAACAAAACAAGTCTGCCAACAACCTGTATGAGCTTGAAAATGGATTCTTTCCCAATTTGAATGTTCCAGGTGAAAATGAAGTCTATCACCTTGATTGTAGCATTGTGAAACTCAAAGCAAAGGACTCAATTAAGCTATGCTTAGAGTCCTGGTTCATGGAAATTCTGACATAATGATGTTCTTCTTTTAAAATATTGAATTTGTGGTAAGTTGTTACACAGCAATAGATTACTAATACAGCATGTACTTCATGGAAACTTGAGAGACATATAGACAAGAGAAATATACTTGATCTTATTAATCATTAGGAAAATGCAAATCAATACCACAGTTAGATGTTTTTTGCCTATCTAACATATTGGACAAATGTAAACATCTGTAAATAAGAAGTGCTATTATAGTGGTGGGTAAAGTAGAACTCATTTTATTTTCTTTGTAAGTGCAAACTGGTTCGACAGCTTTGCAAGTTAGCTTGAAATTATCTTGGAAAGATGTGTGGTGGACTTCTTCCTAGGGTGGAGGATCAGGAGTCTGGAATAGGGAAGGAATACATAGGTAATCAAAATTCATGGTAATGTCCTCATTCCTGCGTTGGGTGGTGTTTGACAAATATTCATTTTGTTATTGTACTTCATATATTACTTATAAATATTCTTTTGAATGTTTGATGAGTGTTTTAAATGTTATACGATTAAAAGGTAATGAAGGGAAATAATAAGAAAGCTTAAACTGTTTTAAATATTTAAATAGAAAAAGAGACAAACTTAGTTCTTGGGAAAATATCAAAACAAAATACTGACTCCTGCTATCAGTGTGTGCATGTGTTTGCATGTTAGGATGGGGGAAGGAGGAGGAGAGCAAAAAAATGAAAAATATAAGAAATCAACAAAATATAATGAGGCATAAATAATACCAATAAAATATTCTAATACTACCTTTCTAAGAGAAAATATTTATACAATAAAATAATAAATTAATAAATTAACAATAATAGATAATGTTCACTTTCCTATATCTAAAACTTGATGTTTCATTGGGTTCTTTCCATCTCAGCATTCTATGCTAATACTCCTTCCTTGGAGATAAATACCATGGCCTTAATACAGGACCTGAAATTGTATAATATCCCCAAATTACTTTATTTTGTCAGATAGCTTATGGAAAACACATTAATTTGCTTCTCTTTTGCATAAGAATGTTCAATGCTATTCAGAAGTAGATTCCATAAACCATGGCGTTGTTGCTGTCAAGTAGTAACTAGAATGAAATTACTAGAGTGAACGAACTATGGCATGACCAGAAATGATATATCAAATCTGTACCAAATTAATCTCTTTATTTTAGTTTTATTTTTTATATGTAGTATAAGATAATGAGATCCCTCAAAATTCTAAAAATCCAGTATCACAGAGTACCTTAGATATTAGACCACAATAAATATTAAAATTGAGTCTTTGATACATTAGAAATGTGAGAATGCATATTTGTTACTTGAAGTCAACTCCACTGATTCAACAACTCTATTTCTGCACCCATTTTTACAATTAAGAAATGATATTTCAAAGAAATGCTTTATAAATGAATAGCAGAGATTTTTTTGTCTATATTTTCCATAAGTCTCCAAATTTATTCAGGCACACACACATTCATAACAGACAAATATGTATATGTGCTTTTAATTTTTTCCTGCCAGGTGATTTTAAATAAGACATGACCACTAAAGTAGGCAACTGTAACATTTTTTTGACCTTAAAAATAAAAGAACAAACTAGAAGTGTCCTTGTGTAACTTCAAGATCTGTTTGACTTTCAGGTAAAATCAAAGACTTTTCTATAGTTTATTCCCATTTTTATATTGAGCTTATTTTAGTCTCAGTAGAACTATGATATACTGTTCTCAGTGGAATAAGAAACAAGTAACATGGATGGCTTAATAGGGAATTTGACTTTGAATTTATTTCCTATTTAAGCTTCAAGAAATTTTCACAAAGACTGAAATGTTTTGGACTATTTTTAAAAGAACAAACAGAATTCTCCCTGCTCATACACTACCTACAGGCTAAAAAGCACTCTGACAGCTAAAAAAAAAAAAAAAAAAAAAAAAAAAATCCCTTTGAGATGGCAGAATGGAACCCCAAGTACAGTACTTCCTCTAGCATAATGTCATTGAACAGTTCCAAGTCCTTTGTTCTTTCTAAGCCTACTTTGAAAATGGAAAAGTTAAAGATGTGCATACGATATAATGGAATTCTTTGTGCCCTCTTTTATGAGAATAGGATATTTCATGATTGAAAGAATCCATGAAATTTTGCTATTACAGGTCCATCCTTTTCTTTGAGTTTGAACATGGAACTAGGTTACTTTTTTGTTCTTCCATGTATTTACAAATCCATTATCAATTCTCTTTGTGATGACTATTTCTCTTTCATTTAATGTCTATATCAAGACAGATGCAACTTCTGAGCCTCACATATACAAGGTGACCTTCTGTATAACAAAAGAAAATAGATTAAATAAGAAGTGATTTGTCCTATAATATGCTTTTCACGTTTTAGCAAATAACAGCAGAACAATTTGTATCAATGGTTCTTAACTCTAGAATGATATAATAGCATTATTAAAGTACTTATTAAATATACTTTTATTATCTAGTTATTTATTGCAAAAGAAGAGATTCTTCACATGTCAATTCATAAAAGTGATATATTTTTGACCATTCTCAAATATAACATTTAACAGACACTGTGCAGAATGTAATACAACCCACTTTTTAAAATTATTTTAAGTGGCAGTTTAATCATGGTTTCTGTCAATTTGTAGAATCTGACTGTGAATATAAGGAAAAAAAAATTTAAATAAAGACCCCTTACATTTCTCCCAGTTGCAAGTATAAAATAATTTTACTTTGTATATTATTCAAAAAAGCATAGCTAATTACATTAATTTTCTTATTTTTTAAAAAATAAAGATATCACTTTATTATTTTAATAGTCTCAATATACCATAATATCAAGCAAAAGAACATCTTACAGCCATTTCTAAGCTCGATTTTTACACTTAAATCCCTGGAAAATGTACTGCCATGCAAGGAAATAGTTCAATTGAGGCCTGGCATCTGTAACTAAAAGTACTTTTTATTTGAGATTTACAAATGTTTCCATTTTTATAGAAGACAATTATGCAAAAAGTATAATCTATTCCTACAGGTTTAACAAACAAAATCTATTTTGTTTTTCTTGTCCAATAGTTCAATATATCTGAAAGAGACTAGAAAAATAAAACAAATGTTTAAGGTATAATTGATATGTGTTCTTGGCTGGTGTAGCTTGGAGGACTTATGGTATTAATTTGAGCTAAGGCTAGATGGGAAGCAACTTGATTTGTTGGTAATGGTTCACTACTGCAGCTCATTTACCATAGTAAGTAGCAAATATTCTAATATAGGGGATAGAAATATAATTTCATCACAGGATGAAGTTATTTTTTAATATATCATCCATAACTTGACATGATGTGAATTTATTTCATGAGGACAATGTGTCACCATTTGAATCTTGCATGGGATATTAACTAGATCAAAGAGTAGCATAATGTAAATTAAATTCTATCTTGGTAGGCAATAGACATAACTAAACTGGGATAAAATATAAAAGGTTCTCCAGGATTAAGAGCAATTTAAAATGGTAGAAAAATAGTGAGAATCTAATATGGTCTTGGATTAGATAGGCTGGTAAAATAATGTTTGTTTGTTTGATTTTGTCCTATTCCTTATTACCTTTCAACTATCAGTTGTATTTATAAATCTGAAATTCCAATATATCTTAGTTCTGTTGCTTAAGATTATCTGTAAATGCCCCTTAGTCATATGGCCCTTTTGAAGTTTCTCTGGACATGACTAATCTCCTTTCCTCAAGAATTATTAAACTGTCATTCATAATTTATGCTTATCAGATCAGCTGGAGTTGAAATGATGAAAAAGTTCTTTTGATCCTATATTGTATATTAACTAAATACATATTCCTAATAATTGATCTTCTAAATAATATTTTAAGACAATTATGATTCACTTGGACATTGTTGGCATTTGTTGGATGCAGCATAAATCACAAATAAACAGAAATATTCCTGGGATTATATGTAAACCTTGATTAATACATTGAAAATGCTAGCAACTTTAATACAACCCCAGGATGATAACACTAAATTACTTTTAATGAGTGATTTAAAAGTTAATTGACTACTTTTACAACAGTAACAAATGGAAAAATATATTATATCCCCAAGCATTTTTCAAAAAATTAATGAGGCAATAAGAGCTATGTAAAGCAGGTAATCACTTGTTAATTGATCTATTATTAGGATTATATTAAACCTGGAATAATATATTTCCTTCCAGATTTCTTTAAAATAGACAAAGTAGTCACGCCCTTCCTGAAAAATCTTTAGTCTATTGCTTAGGTAACTAGTTAGCCATTTATAACAATAGGGAGAGTAGTTGACAGATCATTAGTGAAATAAATATATGATCTCTATGAACTCATATCTATCTACATGCACTGTCTTGTGATGTGAAAATACATCACAGCCCTCAAAAGACATTCCTCCAAAGTGTTTGATGGGGAGAGTGTTATGCTGGGGAAAATGAATGCAAAGAAAATTACCACCCTGTGAGAATTAATTTGCTTTGATTTCATTTGAAAACTTCTTGATATATTCAGCAATATTCCTTAGTGAAGCCCACATGTGAGTTAGCTAGCAGGATAAATGGAATAATTCACCTTTCAACATTACTTTGTTGGCATTAAAAACTATTAGGATCCATTATAGTGCTTTTACCCCTCTCCCACCTCTCTTCCATATTTTAGCCCTAATTATTTCTACAAATAGGGATATGTTTTCAGATATTGCAATTTAATAGACTCATTCTTACCTACATACCAATATCACTTTCCTTTCATCATATAATTTGTGGAAGATATCTAACTTAAGTTCTTCCTTCAATCTACACTTGAAATCTGAAATGCTTTTTATGATTTGTCTCCCTTTCTTTCATACACTTTCAGAAGTACTTTCTCCATAGTTTTTCACATAAAATAAAGCGAAGCCTTTTTATTGGTTTGTTTTAAAGCTTGAAAGAGCCACAAGATCTGACCTGTCTAAACCAGGAATGTTGTTTTTTTCCACCCTAACAAACAAGATCATATTAATCATATATTGAACCAATAAAAATGAATGCTTGATTAACTCCCTGGCCAGAGTTAATTACAGCAGGAGCAGTTGTTCTTACAACCTAAATTAGAGCTTGTAAATTATATGGGTAGTCAGTGAATTACTGTTTTTGATACGGTGTTCAAAATTGGCTTTGGTTGTATCTTACTCACACCAATAACAGGTTACCCATTGGTGATGATATTCAAATTTGTAAAGTACATTAGTCTATAAATACACTAGTCATTTTTAAAAATTACAGTTGAAATAAGTCAGAGTTTATTTTACTTCCTGTGGGCAAGCTGGTTATACTGTTAATTCTTAGTGTCTTTTGTCCCTAATTATTTTATTTAAAGCCTGGGATTGTTAGTGTCAGACTGAACAAGCAGTATTAGAGTATTTCATAAGAGGCATCATAAAATAAAAGACATAGGTCATTTGGCATAATTATTCTTGCATTCCTACAACTGCTTATTTTAATTTTCTTTTCCAGTAGATTCTTCTCTGTATCTTTTTTATGAGGTTATTTCTTAGTTCAAAATAACAAAGCCATTGCTATTGCTTTTCTGGACATTGATCATTGCATTCTCCTCAGAAAAAGTAAAGAAAATTTCTCAACAGTTCTTTCATTTTAAAACTTTTTTTTGGTTTATTATGATTGATTTTGTGCTATCGTATCATTTTTGGCTGTCCTCAAATTCAACAACAATTATTTTCCATCTAACCTACTTCTGACAATATATCATTAAAATTATTTAGATTTTATAAATTCTTTTTGTGTTTTTATTATTTAATTTTCCTTATGCCGAGTGATCTATGGCTCCTTAGATTATTATTATTATTTTTAAAGATTTTATTTATTCATTTGACATAGAGAGAGAGAGAGAGATCACAAGTAGGCAGAGACAGGCGGCGGTGGTGGGGGGAAGCAGGCTCCCTCCTGAACAGAGAGCCCGATGTGGGGCTCAATCTCAGGATCCTGCGATCATGACCTGAGCCAAAGTCAGAGGCTTAACCCACTGAGCCACCCAGGTGCCCCTGGGTGACTATTATGGGTTTGACTATTGTGGGTTTTGACTATAATATAATATGACTATTGTGGGTTTTGATTATGCCTATTTTATTGTATGATCTTTTTCCTCTTTCTAAACTTTTAAAAAATAAAGTAAAAAAAAATCCTTTTCAATACTTTGGCAACCTTGAAATTCTAAAAGAAATCACATAATTAGTACTTTGTAATACTATTTAATGATTGGGAGAATTTGAAATGAACAGTCATTCGTGTTTAAGAATTTATGGAGATCAGTAAAATTTGTTGTGAGTTGTAATGTGCTGCACATAGTTATTCTAAATTTATTTTGCAAATTGAAAAACTTCCCACTCAAAGATATTTTAAAGTTGCAATTTTAAAATTTTTAAATAGTAATGTTTTTCAGTTATTTCTTCTTGTGATAGAGAATGAAATAACTAGGACCAATTCTCCACAGGGATCAATTAAAAATTGGACAAAGTGTTTATTAAGACAATTTATTTGCAGACATACTATTTACATTTTGTTGTATAGCAAATGAACCCCAAATCTAATGGCTTAAAGCAGCTACAATTTCTTTAACTCACAATTCTGTGGGTGTGGAATTTAGACTGTCATATTGTTATGAGCCAGGTTTAGGTGATCATGGTGAAACTCATGTCCTTCAGATAATATGTTACTTGAAGCTTCTTGGCGTACTTACCTCATCTGGAATGGGTAGGATGACTGGAGTTTCTTTCCATGTTTTTCATTCCTCAGCAGGATAGTCTGAGCTTGCTTCCATATTCATTATAAGGCTCCCATGAGCAGCAAGACTATATTGCAAGGGACGACTGAGTCTTGGGCATTGAACTTGTATAGTGCCATTTCTCCAGTACTATTCAATTAGCCTAAGCAAGCCAAAAAAGCCAGATAAGATTTGAGAGGTGGGGGGCATTGAATTTGTGATTCCATCTCTTGATTAGAGGAGCTGTAAAATTATTGTGGCCATTATTCACCTGGCATAGAAAGATCTCACAAAGCATTGGAGAATTACAAGGCTAAGTTCCAGGGAAAGAAGGAAATACAAAATGATTAAATTTACATTTGGATTTGCTCTTTTCCTTGTTATCTGATAATTCCAGAAAGGATATGGGGAGTCCAATATTCTAAGATGTATTCTTGACACCTTTGTGGGGATAGTGAGAAAAAAGTGAAAATCCATGGCCCACTAGGGAAAAAGACCTCCATAATTGCCCCATGCTATGGGATGGGATTTTGACAGGCTACACTACAGCAATTTTCCTGGTAGAAAATGAAATTCAGCTTAAATTTAAATTCTCTTTGAAGAGTACACCATCATGCTAGGACTCAAATAATTTTATAACTTTTCACATATAATGGCTAGCACTTAGTTTAAAATAACCAACAAAACAAGCAGAACAAACAGCAAACACACTCAATCAAAAACAAAGAGAAAAATTGATAGTAGAAGGGATTCAGATAAAATCCAAGGACTTAAAGAAACCTCTATAAGTGTTCCGAGAAATAAAGTTTAAGTTTGAATATTTCAAGAAAGAGCTAGAAAATATTGACAATGAAGAGTAAAAAAGGAGAAAAGAAATAATTGAGAATGACAGAGAAAAAAATGAGAGATATAGGGGATAAATTGAGAAGCTGTGACTTTTTTTTAATGACCCTCCATAGGGGCTATTATCATTTGTGCTGAAGCAATATTTGAATAAATAACCACTAAAAATTTCCAAAACTGATAGACATTAAGTCTATCAAAATTTATGCAGAATAAATAAGGATAAACACAAAACTGTATCTAGTCATATAAGAGCAAACAAATGAAAACCAAAGACATACAAAAATATTAAGATAGCTAAAATTATCTTTAAAGAATTTTTATCTTTTAAGATAAAAGATAATTTAAGAAAAATTATCTTTAAAGAATTGAAATCCTACAGAGTATGCTTTCTGACTGTAGTTTAATTAAGATGGTAATGTACAATGAGGTAGAACTAGGAAATTTTCATATGACTAGAAATTAAGCAATGTACTTAAAAGTAAGGTATGGATCAAGAAATAATAAGGTAACAGAAATATTTGAAACGAATGATAATGGATAAAAATTAAAACATGCGGCATGTAACTAAAACTTCATTGAAAAGAAAATGTATAGTTTTAGGGGTGCCTGGGTGGCTCAGTCATTAAGCACCTGCCTTAGGCTCAGGTCATGATCCCAGGGTCCAGGGATCGAGCCCCGCAACAGGCTCCCTGTTCAGCGAGAAGCCTGATTCTCCCTCTCCTACTCCCCCTATTTGTATTCCCTCTCTCACTGTGTCACTTTCTACCAGATAAATAAATAAAATCTTAAAAAAAAAGAAAATGTGTAGTGTGAAATGTATATATTAGAAAATAGCAAAAGAGAAAAATTGATAATTTAATAATACATTCTATATTAAGGAATGCAAAATAGAAGGAAATAAAATTATAGCAGAAAGAAATGAAATATAAATAAAATAGCAAACATATAAAAGGCAATATGAACAGGTGAAAATGTGGTTCATTTTAAAAGTCTAATAAAATTAAGCCCAGGTGAAACTGATTGAGAATAATTAAAATACATGAAACAATAAAAGTGTGGAAAATATTTATGTAGATATTTTGAAAAATAAAGTAGCCAATAAATATATAAAAATGTTCAATTCTATTAGTAGTTAAGTAGTCAAGAAGGTCTATACTTCTGTAAGAAGATGATTGTGGAAATCTCCATTACAACTATCAACTATCCCTTTTTTCAACTCAGAGAATCAAAGGCATCCAAATAATAATCCCACTGGATGTTCTTCTACACCTCTGACTACTCTTAGTTGCATTTGGAATTCTTATCAGTCAGGATAGCTAAATTATGCTTCAGTAACAAATAATCCCCACATCTCAGTGCCCTAAACAATAAGGTTTATTTCTTTTTCCCACAGCATGTCTATTATGGGTACTTGGCAGCTTTGCTGCATGTATTCCTCAATCCAGGAACTATGTGATATAGCAGCCATCATCTGCACTACCATGTTTATGGAAGATGTCATGGATAGAAAAAGAAAGGCAGATTAAAGACAAAATGGCTCCTAATGCTTTGCTTTTATTTAATTTGCTAAGGGAAATTATGGTTATATCTAACTCTAGAGGCAGGAAAGTGCTCTGAAAAAGAACTTTGAATATTGGTAGACACCACTAATAATTCATAATTATTCAACTCAAAACGTGCTTCATTTTTTTTTTTTTACAGTATTTTTATCCTACGCTATCTGTTTAGACCTCTTTTCCTTTACAGGGTTTGTCCTTCATCTGTTTCCTCTTTATTTTTCTAGGACTTGATTTTATCAATCTTTATCTTTTATGATTTTCTCTATATTGGCTATGTCCTTTAAAATAAAGTTTTCTTATCTTAAACACAAAACAAAACAAAACAAAAAATGCTGTCATTAACACTTGTGCCTTTTGATATTCCTTCATCTTTTTTCTTTCATTTCATATCCAAGAAAATTTTAAATTTGATGGCTTTATTTCCTCAATATATACTAACCCTTTAATTCTGCCCTTTCACACTCAAAGACATCACTAAAATCTTTCTCATAAAAGCCATCAGTGTTTCCTCATATATAAAAATTAATGATCTTTCTTCATTTTTTTATCCTGTTTAAGTTTTCTTGTTTACTGTAATTGGTGACAGTTTTTTAATTTTTTTTTTTACAGTTTATTTCTTATGCTCATGTTTAACTGTCTACTATTCAGTAGCTCTTCCTATATGTCTATCCAATGGTCATTGTCTCCAATGATCAGTTTTAAAAATTTACCTTTACATTTATCTGTTCTCGGGTCTCTCATTTATTCTCTACCAACTAACATCTAATCTAAATATCAGCCTTTCTCCATTTTTCTCATATTTGTGATATTATTTCTAATTATCTGATTGCTAACTCCAAGTGGATCTCTAGCATCTCAAACTCAAAATGCCAACATATGAGTTTATCATCTACTTGTATTTAGTTGATTTTTCTCCTGAAGTCCATATTTCACTGTGTGGCATAAAAATAAATTATCCCAGCTTGAAAACCATGGAATTATGTTTGAATTCTCTTTTCTATTTTTTCATAAGTCCAGTTGAGCATTGTGGGGTTATGGACATTGGGGAGGGTATGTGCTATGGTGAGTGCTGTGAATTATGTAAGACTGATGATTCATGGACCCGTATCCCTGAAACAAATAATGCATTATATGTTAATTAAAAAAAAGACATAAGTCCAGTTGAATCTTCTGGTGAAATGCTATTCTAATCATTATTCTTCATTTTAACTCTTTGTTAAATTTTTGTTTATAGTTTCTCTGCCTACCTTCCTTTTTCTCTATTCCAAATGTACTTCAAGATACCCAGTACTTATTGTAGAAATAAGGTAACACTTCTTTATTCATGGGTACTAATATTATGATTAATCTGGGGATTAACATGGGAAGCTATCCCTTTGTGCATAATAACTAATTTAATTAGGGATATTTGAGAACTTAAACCAAATTTATCCCAAACCTACAGAGTTTGAGGTGCAGTTCAAAGCTTTTTTTTTCCCCTTTGAACCATTTAAGATTAAGTTGTTGACAGTGCACTATTATACTTTAAATCTATGGCATGTAATTCATAAAAACAAGAACATTCTCCTTCACAGAATTAATATAACTATTAAGATCAAGAAATAAACATCAGTGCTTTAAGACTATTAGTTTGCTATAGTTGCTAGATGAATTTCACGTATTCATTATGTAAGAGTTCTGGAGATTGGAGGCCAAATGGGTCTCACTGGGCTAAAATGAAGGTATTGGTAAGGCTGCATTCCTTCTGGAAGGTCTAGAAGAGAATCTTGTTCCTTGATTTTTCTGACTGTAGAGTTGGCCAACATTCCTTGACTCATGGTTCCCTCCCTCCATTCTTAGAGACAGGAACAGGGCATCTTTTAATCTTTCTTTGACTGATTCTCCTGTGTCCCTTTTTTAATTACAAGTATTACAGTGGGCCTACTTGAATAATCTGAGATAATCTCCCATTTTAATATCCTTAATTTAATCACATCTACAAAGATTCTTTTACCATGCAAAGTACATAATCATAGTTCTGGGGATTCGATGTGTACATCTTTAAGGGAATAGTTTCTAATCTCTAGATCCTTCTTAACTTTTATAAGTTGTCCTACCCAATAGCACCATTTAGAGCAAAATAATAAGTCTTGAATCATGCATTGCATTTAGTTGTCACATTTCTTTAGTTTCTTTTCATCTGGGAGAGTGCCTCAGTCTTTCCTTATTTTTCACGTCCTTGACAATTTTGAAGACTGAGCCTAGTTATTTGAAATGTGTTCCTCAATTTGGCCTTGCCTATGAATCTTTATGAGGACATTTTCATTTGTGTCCTATCAGGTAACAATTTACTTTAATTAGTTACATTGCTGATAATATTCACTTTGATTGCTTGATTAAAGTGGTATCTTGTAGAATTCTCTACTTTAGAATTATTCCTTTTTCTTTTGGTATTGATAATCATTCTGTGTGGAGGCATTTTGGGACTACATAAATATTCCTTTCCTCATCAAACTTTCAATTTATTAGTGTCTTTTTATCAGTGGGGATATAATGGTAGTGAGTTAATTACTATTTAATTTAATGGGTTACAATCTGTTACTGTAGTTATTTTGAAGCTCACCTTTTCTCTGAGTTAGCCAGTGGAAATGCCTTTAAAGGGTTTATATCTTCATGACCCTATTGTGCTTTGAGCACCTCTGTGTCTTCTAGCTATGCTGTCACATCAGTCATTTTTCAAACTGGCACTAGTTCATATTATTAGAGAATGATAATTAGAAACCAGTATCTGAATGTTAAGTGTGTTTATTGCTCTTAGGGTTACATTACTTTTAGCATCTCTCAGTGAACAGAAATAGGGTATACACACACACACACACACACACACACACACACACACACACCCCTATCAAAAATTATGTGTTGATATTAACCTATCATTTCAAACTCAGTACCACATTTTAGTTTTTTAGGACTGAACTTTTGGAGAAGGATGAGGAGAGGGGAAAGAAAAAGGGAAAGCTCAGGAATAACTTTCCCTCACATTTATTGAGGTAAAATATAAGTATAAGAAAATTTATCCATTTTATGTTCAAGATAACATTTTCTTCATTCTCAAATATTCCTTCATCTTTGTTGCAGTAATAGTCTTTCCTGACCTCTGTTCCCAGGTAATTAATAATCTGCTTTTTTTCACTTTAGTTTTGTCTTATCAGAATTATACACAAGGAGAATTCTACAGCATGTAGGTTACTGAGTTGACCTTTTCACTTAGTATTATTTAATTTACATTTATCCATGTTATTGCATGTATCAATAGTTCTATTACTGAGTGGTATTCCACAGCATGGATACATCACAATTTATCTATTCATCAATTGTTAAGTCTTTGAATGCTTCTCATGTTTTGTTTTTATGAATAATTCTGTTATAAACATTTGTATACAAGTCTTTGTGAGAACATATGTTCTCTCTGTTGGGCAAGTAATTTGAGGTATGATTTCTAGGGTGTATCATAAGTGTATGCTTAAATTATAAGATGCTGGCAAATGTTTTAAGGGTGGTTGTACTATTTTGATTTTGCCTACAATGTCTGAGAGGCTTGTGCTTTTCATCCTCTCCAGCACTTGGTAATGTTGGCTTTTTTAATTTTAGTCATTCTGATGAGTATATAATGATATCTTATTATGACTTTCCTTTGTATTTCCTGGCTGTTAGTAATGTTAAACATCTTTCATGTGATTGTTGTCTTTTTGGGTGTCTTCTTTTAGTAAAGTATCTTTTCAAACCTTTTGACACTTATTAATTAATTAATTAATAATAATTAATAATAATATTATATTAATTAATATTATATTATAATTAATAATAATTAATTAATTATTAACTTAATTAATAAGTTATTATTGAATCATAGGAGTTCTTAATGTATTCTGGACACACACGCCTTTCCAGGTATGTTTTGAAAACATATCTCCCAGGCTATGGTTTGTCTTTTGTATTCTTAACTGCATCTTTCAAAAAGCAAAGTTGTTTGTTTTTTTTAAAATTTTGATGAAATCCAATTTATCATTTCTTTCTTTTTATGATTTATGCTCCTTATGTCTTATTCATAAAATTCTTGCCTAATCTAATGTCATAGAGATTTTTAATTTTTTTCAGACCTTATATTGTTTCAGATTTTATATTTAGAATAAGATATATTTTGGGGTAATTTTTGTATATATGATGAGGTAAAATTTGAGGTTCATTTTTTCTCCAAATAGATATTCAGTTGTTCCAACTCCACTTGTTAAAAATACTATTCCTTCTTCCTTGAATTATCTTGGCGACTTGACTTCATAAACATAGGTTTAGTTTTAGACTTTCTATTTTATTACACTGAATTCCAGGTCTATCCTTTATCCCATATCACTTTTTCTTGATTACTATTATGTAGTTAAGTTACTCAACTCTGTTCTTCTTTTTGGCATTTTTTAAAAAAATCCTTTTCCTTTTTCATACAAATATTATAATAGGCTTGTCAATTTTCTGAAAAAAAAAGTTTATGTTTTATTCAACCATCTATAGGTCATGAATCCAGGTGATAGCTTTTGAGCCTCTGAATAAAGCAGTTGTTTGATTTTCAGTTTCTTGATGCAATAAATTCTGCTTTTAAAACCAATTTATATTATCTTTTTCTCTTTTGCAAATAGTAGTCCTAAATTTTACATTACCATCACTGTTATTCTATTTCAGCACTAGAAATATTGTTGTGTAAAGTTATACATTCACAGCTATGAGATCATATAATTTCAAGAAGCTTCTCATCACTCATAGAAAAATCCCAAACTTTTAATCATGAGATTTAAGACTTTTGATTATTGGGCCTCATTATAATTTTTATTTTTATTTTTTAAACTTTTAATTTAAATTCATTTAATTAATATATAATGCATTATCAGTTTCGAGATACAGTCTGTAACTCACCAATCTTATAGAATACCCAGTGCTCATTGTATCACATGTCCTCCTTAATATCCATCAACCAGTTATCCCATCCCTCCACCATTTTTCCTTCCAGCAATCCTGTTTGTTTCCTCTGATTGAGAGTCTCTTATGGTTTGTATCCCTCTCTGGTTTTGCCTGGTTTATTTTTTCCTCCCTTCCTCTCTTGATCCTCTGTTTTGTTTCTTATATTCCACATATCAGTGAGATCATATGATAATTGTCTTTCTCTGATTGACTTATGTTGCTTAGCATAATACCCTCTAGTTCGATCCACGTCATTACAAATGACATTTAATTATTTTATGGCTGTGTGATATTTCATTGTACATATACATCACATCTTCTTTATCCATTCATCTGTTTATGGACATCTGGGCTCTTTCCATAGTTTGGTTATTGTGGAAATTGCTGCTATAAACACTGAGGTGCAGGTACCCCTTTGGATCACTGACTTTGTATCTTTGGGGTAAATATCAGTAGTGCAATTGCTGGGTTGTAGGGTAGCTCTATTTTTAACTTTTTGAGGAACCTCCATACTGTTTTCCAGAGTGGCTGCACCAGCTTTCATTCCCACCAAGAGTGTAGCAGGGGTTCCCTTTCTATGCAACCTTGCCAAAATTTATTGTTTCCTGATTTTTAATTTTAGTGATTCTGACTGGTGTAAGGTGGTATCTCATTATGGTTTTGATTTATATTTCTCTGACACCAAGTGATGTTGAGCATTTTTTTATGTGTCTGTTGACCATTTGGATGTCTTCTTTGGAGAAATGTCTGTTCATGTCTTCTGCCCATTTCTTGATTGAATTATTTGTTCTTGGGACATTGAGTTTGATAAGTTCTTTATAGATGTTGGATACTAGCCCTTTATCTAATATGTCATTTACAAATATCTTATCCCATTCTATTGGCTGTCTTTTTTTTTTTGACCATATCCTTTCTTGTGCCAAAGCTTTTTATCTTGATGAATAGTTCGTTTTTGCCTTTGTTTTCCTATCTTTGGAGACATGTCTATCAAGAAGTTGCTGCAGCCAAGGTTGAAGAAGTTGTTGCCTACATTCTCCTCTAGGATTTGGATGGATTCTTGTCTTACATTTAGGTCTTCCATCCATTTTGATTCTATTTTTATGTATGGAGTTAGGAAATGGTCCAATTTCATTCTTCTGCATGTGGCTGTCTAATTTTCCTGACACCGTTTGTTGAAGAGACTGTCTTTCTTCCATTGGATATTCTTTCCTGCTTTGTCAAAGATTAGTTGACCATAGAGTTCAGAGTCCACTTCTGGGTTCTCTAATCTGTTCCACTGATGTATGTTTCTGTTCTTGTGCCAGTACCATAGTGTCATGATGATTACAACTCTGTAAGAGAGGTTAAAGTCCGGAATTATGATGTCATCAGTTTTGGTTTTCTTTCTCAACATTTCTTTGACTATTCAGGATCTTTTCTGATTCCATACAAATTTTAGAATTATTTGTTCCAGTTCTGTGAAAAAAGTTGATGGTATTTTAATAGGGGTTACATTGAATGTGTAGATAGCTCTAGACAGATTAGACTTTTTTACAATATTTTTTCTTCCAATCCATGAGCATGGAATGTTTTTTCATTTCTTTGTGTCTTCCTCAAATTCTTTCCTGAATGTTCTATAGTTTTCTGTACAAATTCTTTGCCTCTTTGGTTATATTTATTCCTAGGTATCTTATGGTTTTGGAAGCAATTGTAAATGTATCAACTCCTTAATTTCTCTTCTGTCTTGTTGTTGGTATATAGAAATGCAACTGATTTCTGTGCATTGATTTTATATCCTGACACTTTAGTGAATTCCTTTATGAGTTCTAGCAATTTTGGGGTGAAGTCTTTTGGGTTTTCCACATGAAGTATCATATCATCTGCAAGGTGTGAGAGTTTGACTTCTTCTTTGCCAATTCGGGTTCCTTTTATTTCTTTTTGTTGCCTGATTGCTGAGGCTAGGTCTCCTAGTACTATATGGAACAACAATGGTGATAGTGGACATCCTTGTTTTGTTCCTGACCTTAGGGGAAAAGCCCTCAGTTTTTCCCAATGGAGAATGATATTCACTGTGGGTTTTTCATAGATGGTTTTATGATATTGAGGTATGTTCCCTCTATCCCTACACTGGGAAGAGTTTTAATCAAAAGGATGCTGCATTTTGTCAAATGCTTTTTCTGCATTTATTAAGAGGATCACAAGATTCTTGTCCTTTCTTTTATTTATGTAGTGTATCACATTAATTGATTTGTGGTTGTTGAACTGCCCTTGCAGCCCAGGAATAAATCCCACTTGGTTGTGGTGAATAATCCTTTTAATGTATTGTTGGATCCTGTAAGCTAGTATTTTGGTGAGAGTTGTTGTATCCATGTTCATCAGGGACATTTGTCTGTAATTCTCCTTTTTGGTGGGGTCTTTGTCTGGTTTTGGAATCATGATAATGCTGGCCTATAGAAAGAGTTTGGAAGTCTTCCTTCCATTTCTATTTTTTGAAACAGCTTCAGAAGATTAGGTATTAATTCTTCTTTAAATGTTTGGTCGAATTCCCCTGGGAAGCCATCTGGCCTTGGGCTCTTGTTTGTTGGGATATTTCTGATGACTGCTTTAATTTCCTTGCTGGTGATGGGTCTCTTCAATTTTTTATTTCTTCCTGGTTCGGTTTTGGTAATTTATGCATCTCTAGGAATGCCTCAATTTCTTCTAGATTGCTTAACTTATTGGCATATAGTTGTTCTTAACATGTTCTTATAATTGTATTTCTTCAGTGTTGGTTGTGATCTCTCCTCTTTCATTCATGATTTTATTTTTGTGGGTCCTTTCTCTTTTCTTTCTGACAAGTCTGTCCATGGGTTTATCAATATTATTAATTCTTTCAAGAACCAACTCCTGGTCTTATTGATTTGTTCTACTATTCTTTTGATTTCCATTTCATTGAGTTTGGCTCTAATCTTTATTATTTCTCTTCTCTTGCTCAGTTTAGGCTTTATTTGGCTGTTCTTTTTCCAGCTTCTTTAGGTATAATGTTAGGTTGTATATTTTCTTTTTTATAAAACTTATTTTTTTAAAAAAATTAACATATAATGTATTACTTACTTCAGGGGTACAGATCTGTGAATCATCAGTCTTACACAATTCATAGCACTCACCATAGCACATACTCTCCCCAATATCCATAATCCAGTTACCCTAGCCCTCCCCCCATTCACCCCCCAGCAACCCTCAGTTTGTTTCCTGAGATTAAGAGTCCCTTACAATTTGTCTCCCTCCTTGGTCCCATCTTGTTTCATGTTTTCTCTCCCTTCCCCTTCCATCCCCAATACCCCTCCGCCCTGCCTCTCAAATTCCTCATATCAGAGAGATCATATGGTAATTGTCTTTCTCTGATTGACTTATTTTACTTAGCATAATACCCTCTAGTTCCACCCTTGTCATTGTAAATGGTAAGATTTCATTTTTTATGGCTGCATAATATTCGTGTGTGTGTGTGTGTGTGTGTGTGTGTGTGTGTGTGACATCTTCTTTATCTATTCCTCTGTTGATGGACATCAGGTTCTTTCCATAGTTTGGCTACTGTGGACATTGCTCCTATAAAAATTTGGGGGCACATGCCCCTTTGGATCACTATATTTTGTATTTTTAGGGTAAATACCCAGTAGGCTGATTGCTGTGTCATAGAGTAGCTCTATTTTCAACTTTTTGAGGAACTTCTATGCTGTTTTCCAGAGTGGCTGCACCAGCTTGCATTCCCACCAACATGTAGGATTCCCCTTTCTCTACAGCCTCCCCAACATCTGTCATGTCCTGACTTGTTAATTTTATCCATTCTGACTGGTGTGAGGTGGTATCTCACTGTGGTTTTGATTTGTATTTCCCCGATGCCAAGTGATGTTGAGCACCTTTTGACACATGAAGTAGGTTGTGTATTTGATACCTTTCTTGTTTCTTCAGAAAGGCTTGTTGCTATATACTTCCCTCCTAGGACCACCTTTGCTGGATCCCAAAGATTTTGAAAGCTGTGTTTTCATTTTCATTTCATTTCATTTCCATGAATTTTTTAAGTTCTTCTTCAATTTCCTGGTTGACCCATTCGTTCTTTCATAGGATGTTCTTTAGCCTCCATGTCTTCGAGTTCTTTCCAAATTTCCTTTTGTGACTAAGTTCTATTTTCAAAGCATTGTGGTCTGAAAATGTACAAGAAACGATTGCAATCTTTTGGTACTAGTTGAGACCTAATTTGTGACCCAGAATGTGATGTATTTTGGAAAATATTCCATGTGCACTTGAGAAGAATATGTATTCTGTTGCTTTAGGATGGAGTGTTCTGAATATATCTGTGATGTCCATCTGGTCCAGTGTGTCATTCAAAGCTCTTATTTCCTTGTTGATCTTCTGCTTAGATGATCTGCCCATTGTAGTGAGGGTGGTGTTAAAGTCCCCTATTAGTATTATTATTGATGTGTTTCTTTAATATTTTTATTAACTGGTTTATATAATTGGCTGCTCCCATATTAGGGGTATAAAACATTTACAACTGTTAGATCTTTTTGTTGGATAGACCTTTTAATTATGATATGTCTTTCCTCATCTCTTATAACAGTCTTTGGTTTAAAATCTAATCTGTCTGATCTAAAGGTTGCCATCCCAGCTTTCTTTTGATGTCCGTTAGCATGATAAATAGTTTTCTATTCTCTCACTTTAAATCTGGAAGTGTCTTTGGGTCCCAAATGTGTCTCTTAGAGATAACATATTGATGGGTCTTGCTTTTTTATTGTAATACTTGTAAAATGACTGTTATTGTATATTGTCTCTGTTTCTTTCTTGTCTGTTTTACTTTTTTGCTCTTTCTTTGCTTAGAGCATCCCTTTTAATATTTCTTGTAGGGCTGGTTTGATGAACACAAATTCTTTTAGTTTCTATTTGTCCTGGAAGCTTTTTAATCACGCCTTCTATTTTGAATGTCATCCCAGCTGGATAAAATATTCTTGGCTGCATATTTTTCTCATTTAGCACCCTGAGTATATCATGCCAATCCTTTTTGGACAGGCTAGGTCTCCGTGGACAGGTCTGCAGCCAGTCTAATGTTTTTACCCTTTTAGGTTACAGACCTCTTGTCCCGAGCTGCTTTCAGGATTTTTCCTTTGTCTCTGAGATTTTTAAGTTTCACTATTTTATGTCAGGGTGTTGACATATTTTTACTGATTTTAAGTGGTTTCTCTTTTTCCCTATGATTGTTGATGTCTATTTCCTTCCCCAGATTAGGTAAGTTTTCAGCTATAATTTGCTCCAATATACCTTCTACTCCTCTCTCTCTCTCTCTCTTCAACCCATTAAGACCTTGTCAGACCTTCTGATTTATAGAGCTATGAAATAATAATTTAATATTGTTTTCTTCTACTACATTTATAATAATCTATTACAAGAGTCATAGCATACTAATACACTTTGGTTAATACCTTATTTCTAAACACCTGATTATTCCTTAGATGTGCTATGTAAGCTTCAATTAACTAGCGTGCACTTTATGAAAATAGTTTGAGTCCATCCTCCCTGGCTAGTAGGATATAAAAACATTTGGCTACAGAACATAGCATTTATAAATTATGCACATAACATTTAATTATAGTGCAAATACTTCTTGTACCTAATCACTCAAAAGCTGAGTTTCAGCCCTCTAATAAATTCAGTTCAGTGAGACTACAAAATCTTTTCTCAACTGGGGTAATTTATAAGAAATTGATCCTGTAGTCTGCTTCACTTCCTGCCTAAACTGGTATTTGTAAAACAGGACATTAACACACCAAGTATTCCAGCAGGATCAGCAATATGGAATTATTTCTTCCCTACCACACATACCTACCTGAAGTTAGCTAAATCTAAACCTGTTCACATGTGAGTACATTGATTTTATTATCAAAGAGCACTCAGCATGCTGTCCTTGAAAAATTATAAATTATGGTATGTGGGGGAGGGTTCAGGAAGAGAACATTGGGTGTTGCTGGTCATCTCTCTCTTTTTTTTTTTTTTTGTCATTTTTTTTTTATTTAATCACTTATCCAGAGAGAATGCTGATCGCAGCATATGTGCTTTACATTCTATTAGGCAAGATCAAGGTAGAAGCTACAAGTAAAAATTGAAGTTCTCACCTGGGTGGCTCAGTGGGTTAAGCCTCTGCCATCGGCTCAGGTCATGATCTCAGGGTCCTGGGGTCAAGCCCTGCATCAGGCTTTCTGCTCAGTGGGGAATCTGCTTCCCCCTCTCTCTCTGCCTGCTTCTTTGCCTACTTGCGATCTCTCTCTCTGTCAGATAAATAAATAAAGTCTTTAAAAAAAATTGAAGTTCTACTAAACCCATCCTAATTTTAATGCAACCATTAATTTTATTTGTAATTTATATTTTATTTCAAGATGACTTTTTCAGGCTTCAACAGCACAGGATCCTGGCATAGTGGGTATTTACTAGGATTGTCCTAGCCAAACCAGCATGAGTGGTTCACCCTGACCATGAATGACTCTAATGAAGAATCCTTTTCAAGTGGAAACTTTTCAGTAAGGAAGAGAAGCATGCTGTGCCCAGAGAGGATTCATGTTAGGGCTTCTTGCAGTCATGTGCTGATGAATATTTAACAACCAGCTCTACAGGTAGGGTGCATGGGTGGGGAAATCTGACTTGTAGTATTTGCCAATATCTGTGGCATAAATAGTCCTACCAAGGACAAGTCCAAGCTATCAAATTAAAATCAGTGAATGCGGAGTTAGGAAGAGATGTACACATCTGTCTCAGCAAGTAGGTAAGAGCTGACTGTAGCACACCCTTAGCTGTCTCTGAAACCACACACACAAGGAATGAAGAGCCATGTATGACTGGATTCTAAGGATACCATCAATGAGTACTATACACTAGATATTTGAAGTTCGTCCGTTTTCTGTTGGCCCACTTCTACTTCACAGATTCTAACATGACTCATGTATAGGGAGAGTAAGGGAGTACTTAGCTTTTGAAAGTTCATGCAAAGATTAAAATACTATATTATTTTAATGTTATAAACTCATTTTAAAAAGTTCAAATTAAATATGTATTTATTACTTTTGTGATTATTAAGTGAACTCAAATTTAAGATGACCATAGCTTGCTGGGGGAAAATATTCTTGCTAAATAAGTAAACCTATAGAGCAGACATGAACTTAGAAGGAATTGTGTGCTCTCCCTCTATTGCCCAGTATCAATCAGATTTTAGAATGTTTGAACATTTGAACAATGACTTTATAATTCACTGTAATTTTCCTACAATGGCATTATATGTATTTATAAGTGAGTCATCTGGATTTAATTGTACTTTCTTTAAGGTCAGCTGTAAATTCTTACTTCTAATTATGTAATAAATAAATGTTAGGGTCTAAATGTGTGTGTCCCCTCAAAATCCATATGCTGAAATCTTAAGCCCCAATGTGATAATATTTTGAGGCAAAAATTGGGGGCGGTAATTAAATCATGAGGGTGGAACCTTCATGAATGGAATTAGTGCCCTTGTAAAAGAGCTCTCTTACCCTTTCTGCCATGTAAGGATACACTGAGAAGACAGCCATCAATGAAGTATAAAGCAGGTTCTCACCAGGCAGTAAGTCTGTTGGTGTCTTAATTGTGGACTTCCCAGCCTCCAGAACTGTGAGAAATAAATATTTGTTGTTTAAGGTACCTAGTCTACACTGTTTTTGTTATAGGAGCTCAAATGGACTTAGACAATACATCACTAAAAATATCTAATTTTAAATCTTTTGCAAACTAAAATTACTAACCAAATGCTTGCAGGCAGAACGACATTAAAATTTATCCTTCAAAAAACAAAGGAGGCACCAAACACATTAAATAATGAGAATACAAAAATTATATATAATTTTAGTTTGAAAATTCTGTTTTTGTGATTCAGAACATATTAATTCATAAAAATGACTTTTTGATAGAGCTTAATTTTTTCATTTGAAAATTTATATGCTCAACCTAGGTGAAATAAAATTGAGATTGCCTAAAATATATTTTGAAGAAAGGGCTTTTGATTGGTGGTAAAAAGACACTACCTTTCAAAATATTTAGTCTGAAATAATCACAAATTTCAGTGTGAAAAGACTTAGAATTTGAGAATAGCCTTCATTTAGCAGAATGCTCATCAAACTTATGTGTACCGCAGTACTCACAGAAAGACTATTTCTTCAATTAAGCATAACATAGTTTAGAGAAAAGTCACTTGAAGGTATGACAACTGGGAATTTTAATTAAGTAATTAATAATAATTAAAACTGTATTTTCAGAAAAATGCCAATAATTTAGGATTTGAGAACAAAATGAATTAAAGTATATGATTATGTTCTAAAAATATTCTGCTTATTTTATATATATGTATGTGTGTGTATATATATATATATTCAATATAAAGATTTTTAACTTGGATTTAATATATCCAGTATATATTATTTTTATCTTTTAGAAAGGTATAGGCATTTTTTAATAAAACTGTTTGAAGAGCCAATCAATATTATGAGCCAAGTGATCAATCTCTAAATAAATATTTCTAAACTTGAATTTATTATTGTTATTGTTACACCAGCTTTCACTCTCAAAATTGTCTCAGTCTGGATGACTGAGGTTTTTTGCTACTCTAGGATACATTGACCTCTATTACACTTTAGTACAGGATAATCCCCCCTATATTCCTTCCCTCTTCTCAAAAGTACTCTACGGTTTGCTACACTGTCTCCTCCTCTTCTCATAGACTCAGCCCCATCAACTACCATACCTTCAGGTCCCCTAGCATTACCTCTTCAGAAAGTTTTGAATTCAGAAAATGGTAGAATTGTTGACTTCTGGCAGCTTCTATTTTTTTTTTTTTTATCAAAGAGACCACATTGTGCACTGATTTAGAGTAAGAGGAAGAAAATGTCCTACAGAGGTGATGTAAATAGCTATCATAATTTTAACAATTGTTACTTGCTGTTGCAATTGTTACTTGTAGGGAGGAGTTGCCTTGCCGATTTGTGCATTTATGGTAGGGTAATCAGGTTTGCCTTTGTTATAATCCAAAGGTACTCAAACTGATTGGCAGCCAACCTTTGTAGAAGGAATGTATCTTGTCCACATAAAATTATTACAAAATTTGTCAGCTGCATTCTGTTTATACTCTATTATAGCAGATCTTTCATACCATAATATTCATATATATGTCAGTTTCTCCCACTAGAATCTGAGCTGTTCAAGAATTAGGATATTATTTTATTAATCTCTATATCCCCAGGGCCTAGTGTACTCTGGCCACAAAATAATCACTCAGTGAATAGTTAGCTGAAGGAATCAAGAATTCAATCATGTCTATAAATTCTCACATCACAATACTACAGATGCTTGGAGAATATAAGAAATTATTTGCATTATTGTTACATGGCCTGTAGCAAGTCATCTGCCATAGAGAAATCTTTCTTTTGTCTCATTAGCATTAGTGAACATTGTTCATACAAATTGCACCTATTTTTAGGATGACCAAACCCCTACCCCATAGGGTTCAAACATTTCTTTAGTATTTTCCCTTTGTACTCAGTAACTCTGTAATCTAAACTGTAATGACATTTAAAGTATAAAAACATAGTGAAAAGGAGAATATTTAGCTTGCAAAGTTCCAAGATGTTTTAAAGATTAATTACCTAGTACAATCCTCTCAACTAATAAATGAATCAACTTTTACCCAGGGAAACTTAATTCATCCAAGTTCATATGACTGGTTAGTGACAAGGCCAGGGGAAAAACAAAAAAAAAAAACAAAAACAACCTTCTAAATGTTATTTTTTTTCCATGATGTTTGAAGTTAACTGAATTGGCAAAAGGAAAATAGAAGCAGGAAAAGTAACATAGAAAAAGCCGGAGTAAAAAAACACATCAGAAGAGAAGTTTACGATATACAATCAATTTACTTCTCAACATTTATTGCAAAACTTATTTTTAAATTATTTTACACTAAATGAATCCTGCAATTTGAAGAAATCCTATCTTAACTAAACTTCCCCAGAGAATGGACTTTGAACATCAGAGATTTGCAGGTAGGAAGTATATTGGGGTGTGGTCTCAGAGCAATATCTGGGAATATTTGAAAAGCATCAAATTGGGCAGAGGGAAAAATTAAGCTGTCACACTGTTGCAACAGATTCATTTAATTGGACTGGATGCTGTGGAGCTTGGATGTCCCTTCAGAGCTGTCCGCATTTAAGGCAAGGGAGCTAGGCTTTATACTCCCACTTCAACCAACCAATGGACTAAGCTGAGGGAAATTTTGAGATATTCAATTGCCTTCAGCAGCAGTTCTTTCTGGCAACAGATATAGTATGTCTCATTCCTGAAAAGGAATCAGAGTAATGCCCCATACTATCCACCACTGTACACTCCTTATGCCCCTCAGAGTCACTTAAGTCATGTACCCCACCTGGGTAAATGTACCCCACCTGGGTAAAGCTACAAGATTCAAATTTGTCTCTTCTAGGAAATTTTGTGATAAGAAAGCTAGTGGAAATAACTCCAGTTCCTGCTGCTATTGGAAACCATAATTGATATTATTTCCCTCTTCTGTTACCCATTCTAGATTAATTCCTGCCAATAAGAGTAGCTTATTTGGTGATCTGACCCTCAGCCCTTATGATAAAGAGTCTCTAGCCTTATGAGCCTTATGTGTGCTCAGGCAGTTGCCCATTTACTCTCAAAATTGAGCAGAGGAGTCCCAAGAGATGGCCTAATATATCACCAGAATATGAAACATATCCTCCCCAACTCTACCTATTGTATATCACCAACTTTATCTTCTCCTAGTGATGAGCATCAATTTCCCCCTTTCCCTGGGGCCTCTTTCTATGCTTGCTGGTCTTTTAGTAAAAGAAACTCAAAGCAATGAGGTAACAGCCATAGGTTAAAGTGTAATGGGACATTTACTGTTTCCCTAATAGAAGCATTCCCCTTTGGAAATCAGGACCTCTGGACCTTCAGAGTCCAAAGTTATGAGGATGAAAGGATGGAAAATACAAATTCCCCATGTGGGTTATTGGGAATAAGTTATATGGGGCCATCCCTTCTCCTTTATTCTCAAATGCATGAATTATTATTGGATACATAGCATCATATAATGGTAACTGATTTAAATACTTTGCTGCATTTTGGAGGATGGAATACCAGTATTAGATGACCTCATCTCTAAGCTGGTGCCTCAGATACACTTTCAAATGTCTATTCCACTGCCCAGTTGTGCTGAAAAAAATTGAATGGTATAGTATATGATAAGACAAATGACCCAGTGGCCATATGCCCACAGTCACATTCTGCATGCTGTACAGTGGGTTCATTGATCCAAAACAATATTAAGCAGAAGTTTATGCTGGTGAAACAAATAATCTATAAACCTTTGGAACATGGAGCTGGATGAGGGCTTGTTGATAAGGCAACCCCGATATCTGGAGCATGTTTTCCTGTAATTAAGTTGAATTGGTGCCCTACAGAACCAGGGGTCCAGTGAAATCATTTTGCTACCAAATAGCTTGTTGGCCTCCTGAGAGAAGGTGCCTTGTTAATGGTTCAGCATCATTCTTTGTTGCTGGAGCAGTCACTATATCGGCCTCACTGAATGGAAACCTATTCAGTTGAACTCAGGCTTGATCAAAATCCCTGCCACTCATGACTATTCCATTTATGCTCCTCCTTTGCCAAATTAGGTGACTGATGTCCACTGGCCAAGATATCCTGTAAATTTGATTATTTTTGTAGTGTTTCTCCTATGATATATCACTTATGGCAGGAATTATCATGTATTAAATGTTTTTTTTTCTATACTTTGTGCCTCCCTTAGTCCCGTCTACATACCTCATCCCACCAAAAAATCATTTTTCCCAGTCCTCAATTTTTCTCCTTCCAAGCCCCTAATCAATCCTCATTCATTCATCATTGCTCATGAACCCACATATATTTTAATCTCAAGCCACTTTCTTCCACTTATATGGGTACTGCTCAAACTTATACCCACTGGGAGGATTTCTCCTCACCTTTGTCTTTCAGGATCACCCTTATGTTGGTTTGTAGAACAGACATTGGTTTTTAGCTAACATACAAAACCAACCCATCTATGACTTAAGCTCAGCCTTTACCCCTTTTATGAGCTATTCATAATGAATTCTCCATACACCATAGGTGCATGTTAAATGAAACATTCCAGTGCAAAAGTGGTAGATGATAGGGAGTCTGAGCCACCTGCTTGTGTTGCTTACTTGTATCCTCTGGCCCTGCTCATGAATAATTCTGCCATGATGTATTGCCATTGGGATTAATCAACCTATGACTAGATGAGTTTGGCAGAACCCAGCTCCACATGGTTACTTGATTTCTATTTACATTCTCTGTCTCTTCAAGATCCCTAGCATGTCACAACTGTTAATCTAATAGGAGTTAATTTTCTCTTGCAGATGGCAAAGCCTTGCTCCAGAACACTAAAGGATCTACATTAGAATTCTCCACTTAAGTCATGCCATAACTCTACATGGTGATTCATGCCTACTATAGACAACTTTAATATCATAGAGACTTCTGTATGATCTTCAAGCAAGGGGTTCATGTGGCAGGGCTACTTGTACTCCAGCCAGAAGCTCCAGCAGAATGTTTTCCTGTTTCTGTGTTCAACTCAAAGCTGTTAGCCTTCCACATCATTTGTTTACCAGGACTGTATCTTCCTTCTTAGTGGTGTAAGATAAAAGACACAATAAATTGTCTTTTACTGTGGAAATGATCTGGCATATATATATGAGGTCACTGAACACAAACTTCATTGATATAAGAAGTCCCTGAATCTCTACTGGGTTTATTTCCCACACTCTGGAATACATGTGTTTAGCAAGGCCGCCAACATAAACACTTCTGCTTCTTGCAGTCTGCTTAATATAATGACATTGAAATAGAGGACCAATGTGATATCATATGGATTGCCAAAATTATCCAATTGCCTCAGGCTCTATTTATGATGTAGGATAAGAAAATTAATATAGCCCTGGGAGAGAAGTATAAATGTTTATTTTTTCCTATCACATGTGAATGTTAACTTCTGGTTCTCCTTCCCATTAGAACTGAGAAATAACGCATTCATCAGAACAATGGCTGCTTACCAATTTCCTGAAACCCTGTTATACCAAAATAAAACAGAGTGAGGTAAGACACTTGCATCAGTAGCAAAATTTAAGGGAACATTAAAAGTTCAATAATCAAGATAAATAATATTTCAATGCAATTAAAAATCATCAATCAAAATATCCATGATGAACAAAGTATCATTTTTTTAGTAAAGACAGAATCAATATTACTTATATCCTTTTGCCTTGGCATCGTCCTGTTTCTGATTTTATTTTTATTTAAAATTTCATTATATCTGGTAAAGAACCTGCAATGGGGGCTATTGTTTTTGTGGTAGTTTATGGTCATCTACTATTACCTTATAGAATCTATCTGATTTTTTACCATCTTGGACAGCTTTAGGAATAGTTTCAGAAGTTTCTACTCTGTATTCTTCATTCTAGTAGTTTTTATTCCAGAAGACAATGAAGTTAAATGTAGTCTTTGCATTTTAAATATACATTTGAAGACCAGGGAAATGTCTAGTAGGTGGGCTGATGTACTTAGTGTACTTGAGATTCTGTGTATTACCTGGCTTCTATATGCTCTACTCTAACAAGGAGATCAGGCACTTGTGTATTAACATCAACTCAAACCTTATGCCTTACTGTTCTCTAAACGTTTGGTTATTTCCCTTTCCTCAATGTATGGTTATCCAAGTAAATGGATGTAGGTCCCTTTGAATAAGGACTCTGAATCATTATAGCACAGTACATTTGCTTTAATCTTGCAAATCCCTTCCTTCTGGGAAACTGGCCTTCCTTTCAGTCAGTGTAATGTGGAACTTGAAATTGACTCATATTAAACTGGATAGGAGATTATGACATGTTATGACATGTTACCCTCAACCTCCTGATCACTCATTTTTTAATTCCTTTTTTTATAAGTTGAGCAATATCCTTGCCAGTTACTCCTTTATGGCTTCCTTAAGCCTACCCATGTTCAATCAAACATCTCTATATCTCCATGTGACTCAAACTCCCAGGCTGCCACTCTGACCTTGTAGAACTGCCATCTAACCTGTATTATTTCAGGATTCTGTATTTCTTATTTTATCAGGAGTGTTTCACATTCCCAGCTGTCAACAGCAACTCTGCTCTCTTTCCAGTGTTATGTACCAACAACTTCTGCCATCAGTCCTGGTCTTCAGAAGATAGCCACCACTGACCTTCACAACAATGGGAAAGTATCTCTCCTCTTACCACCGTAGAAAACAGTGGTAGTCCTCCAGACTCTTGCAGAATATAGCTGGTGAGTTTGTTATCCCTATGTAGTTTATCCAATCTAAGGGGCCAACTTCTTTGACTTCTTTTATCCTTTATTCTACCATTTGCCATCTTAGTTTTGGACTTTGCATCTCACTGAGAGCTATCATTTTCTTTCAGTCTTCAAGAGCCCACTTAGCATGTTAGCTGTATCTTCTCTCATCCTTCCCAAAATGCATTATCTCTATCATGGGAGAGTGCTTGCCATTCATCCAGCTATTTTAAGATCCAATCAATCCCATATATTCCTGCCAGTACTATTAAATTAGCTAACTTAAGCTAGTTAGCTAAATAGTACAATTCCTTTGATATGTCATCCCTTCTCTTTTTCAGCAAGTCCAACAGATATCTAGCTACATTATATTGTATTTAGGCCTAATTTTTAGTATTTGGTCAGGACTGGAGGTAGAGTAGAGTACATCCTGAGGGGATGGGATATGCATTTTCTTATAAGACAGAGCTTTGCACTGTTTTTAAGTGAGGGGGAAAGACTGACATTTAATATGGAAGAGTAACTACTTTTGACGACTCAGGCAATACAGATGAATTTATGGATGTGAAAATTTTCCAAGTGCATTGACCTAGATTTCCTCATCTTAAGATTTTGGGAGGAGGTGTAACAGTGATATCTAATGGATGACAAAATAGGTCATTCCCAATTTTGGCTCTCCTCCTAAGAAGAACAACTAGCAACTATCCACAGACAAAACACTGTTGCGAAAATTCCCAAACCCAGCAGTGAGGCCGAAACATTCACCCTGGACCACAGAGACTGAGAAAGATTACTTTAGTAGGAAAAAAGGAGAGTCTGCACTTTAACCACGTCATCTCTCCTCAGTCCAATACAGTACCACACTGAGAGAATCTCCTTGGACATACAGTTTCTCTGGTAGGAAAAAGAGAGATCAAAGTGGACATTCAGTTTCCCTAGCTTTGCAGGATGCTTTCTGGGAGCTCACTTGAGTCTCACATCCCAGGGATCACTGGGGCAATGTGCAGGACTCAATCACTAATGATTAGATACAGATGAAGATGGAGACAAGGCTTTCAGGAACCAGCATTCAGATGTTTGTGGGTCACATTACTTCTTGCAGGTGCACCCAACCAGAGATCTCAGCGAGCAGCTCTTCTTATTTTCAGAGCCAAGTCAGTGGCCCCATCTGCCTAGGGTGCTTGACCTATAGTTCTGCCTGATTTGGGTGCCCAGACAATAGGCCATAAGCAGCTGTAGAGCCCATTTTGTGGCCCCAACTGGGCAAGGAAGCAGGTTCAAAGCATTATCCAATTGTTAATCACTGACTCCAGTCTTCCCCCACTGGAAAGCCTGGCCATAGACACCTAGCACCCAAAGAGTACACCCTATGGCCTGCCTGAATGGTGGGGTAAGTCAACAGCCTCACCCAATTGCTGAGCATAACCTCCAATCCCACCTGACTAGGAAGACTGGCCAGAGAGCCCACATAGTGCAGTTTCATCCTACAGTTCTGCTCAGGTAAGGCACAAAATCAGTAGCCCTAACCAAAGGCTGAGCATAGTTCTGGTTTTACATGACCAAGGAGCCAGAACAGTGACCTCAGGCAGCCTTGGAGCACAATTTACACTCAGTTACAGAGCCCCACTGACAGTTTCACCCGACAACAGAGTCCAGCTATGGCCATAATATATTGCAGAACATAATCTGCAGCCTAATCTAAGCAGAAAGCCCGGTTGGTGACTTCATCCAATTACAGAGCTTAGCCTGCAGCCCTGCCCAATCAAAAAAGCCTGGACAGTAATCCCACTCAATCAGGAGCATTCTCCAGCTCCATCTAACTGCAGGATATAGGAGGGGCTAAACAGAGAGCCAGGTCAGCAAGCTCACCTAACAGCAGAACACAACCATCAGACAGTCTGATTATGAACCACCTCCACTGGCCCCCCAAAACACTGGGAATGGCCAGCAATCCCTGTGCCAACAGATGAAAGATTACTCCATATTTTGCTGTGAAAGAGAGAAGGTAAGGGGGTCAATGCTCAGGCATGGGAGCCTTTATTGGTCTCACTTTTATTGGTTCTTCAGGAAAATCACAAATCCTTATCACTGTTTCTCAAACATGGGATGTGTAACAAGGGGTCTTAATGGAACTAGGAGGATCCATTTATGAGAAAAATATGATATGCTAATCTGTGTGTTCTACAGTTCTGCTAAACATAGCCTAAGAGACAAAGCATACATCTCTTAGAACAAAGGGTAGCTATTTGGGCTAAGAAAGCTTGGAGGAAGGCACTGTAATGGTAGAGTGGTGTGTAGGCCTTGGTATTCCAAAGGCCTATGCCCTTCTCCAAAATCTTCCCTTCCCTCAGTGGCCTCTGTGTTATATTTTATCAAGCCAGGTATTATGGCTGGATTTCATGCTCTATATTAACTCAAATACTCAAATTCATAGTACAGCTTGCAGCCCTCAATCACAAAATTTAACCTCAGTCCTTGTCTGACCATGAAGCCCCTCCATGGAGTACAGTCAGTGGCAACTTCCAGTCCGAAAACACAGCCTGGAGCTCCACCTGACCAGGAGCAATTTTTGAGCCTAGCCCACAGGCCTGTCTGATTACAGAATCCAACAAGGTGGCACTGCCCAAACAGACTTGATTGTTGAGACCAGTTCAAGGGTCCACCTAACAACAGAGCACAGCCAGCAGTCTCTCCTATCCAGTAGCACCCTTTACTAACCCAAGAGCCCAGGTGGTAGCCTTGTCCAACTAAAGACCCTGTTAGAAAACCACACTTGCCTCCAGATGGTACCAGCTGAACTCTCCAGAACACCAAACTGATCTGAGTGGTGAAGGTCTTTCCCCACCAAAGCAAACCTATGAAGTCTGGAAGAAAGAACTACCTCTTCAAATGCACAGATATCAGTGCAAGAATCTAAGAATCATGAAGAATCATGTAAACATGACATCAAGAAAAGAAACTCCAATACTGACCGTATAGAAATGGAGAACAGTGAACTGTCTGACAAAGATTTCAGAATAATATTTTAAAGTTCAATAAACTACAATAACACACAACTAAACAAAATATAAAAACAATGAATGGAAGATATGATAAATTCAAACAAGAAAAAGAAACCATCATTTAAAAAATAATCTAAGGGCTGGAAAATACAATGACTAAACTGAAGAATTCAAGAGAGATATTCAATACCAGATCCAATAAGTAGAAGAATCAGTGAACTCAAAGATAGATCATTTGAAATTACCCAGTCAGAGAAGCAAAAGAAAAAAAAAATGGAAAGGAAGGTAGAATGCCTATGGATGCCATAAAAAGAAATAAAATGCACATTATGGGAATTGTATAGGAAGAGAAAGAAAAAAGGACAGAAAGTCTACTTATTTATTTATTTATTTGACAGTGAGAGAGATCACAAGTAGGCAGAGAAGTAGGCAGAGAGAGGGGGGAAGCAGGCTCCCTGCTGAGCAGAGAGCCCAATGCAGGGCTCGATCCCAGGACCCTGAGATCATGACCTAAGCCGAAGGCAGAGGCTTAACCCACTGAGCCACCCAGGTGCCCCCAGAAAGTCTATTTAAAGAAATAATGGCTAAATATATAAAAAACTTGGGGACAAGATGTATACCCAGATTCATGAGATCCAAAAGACCCCAGAGAGTTTGAAACTGAATAGGGCCACAAGACACATAATTAAATTGTCAAAAGCCAAAGAGAAAGAATTTTGAAAGCAGCAAGAAAAAATCAACTCATCACATACAAGGGAGCTTTCATAAGATTATCAGGAGACTTCTCAGCAAAAATTTTGCAGGCCAAAAGAGAATGGGATAGTACAGTCAAAATGTTAAAAGAATAAAACTGTAAACCAAATTACTCCATGTGGCAAAACTGCCCATCAGAGTAAAGGAAAGATAAAGAATTTCCCAAACAGAAAAGCTGAGAGTTCACCACTGCTAAACTTGCTAATATGTGTTCTTCAACCTGTAATGAAAGGAAGATCATTAACATCCAAAACTATATGAACATGTGAAAGATAAATATAAATATATAGCTAGATTTTCTGATATTATATTGGTGATAGACTAATCACTTGCAACTCTAGTTTAAAAGTTAACAAACTTAATAAAAGCAGCTATAACTAATTTGTTATTAGGTACACAATATAAAAAAAAATTATAACAATAACCTAAAATGAAGAGCCCAGAATAGTAAATGTACAGTTTCTATATTCTATCAAAGTTAAGTTGTTACCAGTATAAAATAGGATGTCATAACTATATTTTATGTAAGAGGAAACATTTATAGTAGATACACAAAAGATTACAAAAAAAGAGTCAAACCACACCACCACGAAAAAAAAATTATCATATCATAAAGGAAGAGAGGGAGAGGATAAAAGGAACTACAAAACAATCAGAAAACAAAAAACAAAATGGCAATAATAAGTTCTTACCTATCAATAACTACTTTAAACATAGATGAATAAAACTCCTCAATCAAAAGACACAGAATGTCTAGTTGGATTAAAAACAAAACAAAACCAAGAGCCAAAGAAATGCTGCCTCAGACAGACTCATTTTAACTTTAACACAAATAGGCTGAGAACGAAGAAATGGAAAAAGATACTCCAAGCAAATGGTAACCAAAATAAAGCAAAGTAGCTATACTTATATAAGACAAAATAACCTTTAAGCTAAACATGGTCAAAAGAAATGAAAAGTTAATTACATAATGATAAAGAGGTCCATGAGAAGATAAAACAATTGTACATATTTATACACCCAACATCGGACCACCTAATTATATAATGAAAATACTAACAAAATTAAAAGAAGAAATAAGCATAATATTTGAGGCCCACTTTTAACAATGAATGTATCCTCCAGATATAAAATCAATAAGGAAATAATTTATTTGGAAAACACTGTAAGCCAAATGGACCTAACAGACATGAATAGAACATTCCACTTGCAGCAGCAGAATGCACATTCTTTTCAAGTGTAGACGAAACATTCTAGAGGATAGATTATCTGTTAGGACAACAAACAGGTCTCAATAAATTCAAAAATACAGAAATTATATCAAGTACTTTTTCCAATCACAATAGTGTGAAATTAGAAATCAATTGCAGGAAGAAAGCTGGAATTTTTTTTTTAATGGAAATTAGAAAGACTCCTGAAACCCACAGGATCAAAGAAAAAAATCATAAGGAAAATAAAAAAAATCTTGAAACAAACAGAAGTGAAAACACAGCATACCAAACTTATAGAATGCAACAAAAGCAATTCTTCAAGGAAATTTTATAGTTGTAAATACATACAATAAGAAAAAATCCCAAACAACCTAACATTACATCTAGAACTAGAATGAATGAAAATGAACTAAAAAATGAAAAACAAATTAAGTTCAAAATCAGTAGAAGGGGGAAATGATGATTAGATTATAAATAAATGAAATACAGAATAAGAAAACAATAAAAAATATTTTCAAAACTCTGAGAGTTTTTTTCAAATAAACAAAATTGACAAACCTTTAACTAGACTAACCAAGGAAATAAGAGAAGACTTAAAACAAAATTATAAGTTAAAGAGAAAACATTACAACTGATACCACAGAAATACAAATGACCATAAGACTACTATGAACAAATATGCACTAACAAACTGGACAACCTAGGAGAAATGAATACCTAGAAACGTAACAACCTATCAAGACTAAGTAATGAAAAAATAGAAAACATGAATATATCAGTAATGACTAAGAAAATAGAAGGGTGATCAAAACCTTCCTAACAACAGCAACAAAAAAAGCCCAAGACAAGATGGTTACATTTAAATGTTTCTACCAAATGTTTAAAGAAAAATTAATACCCATTTTTCTCAAACTATTAAAAAAAAAACCCACAAGAAACAGAAGAGAACACACCCAAACTCATTTTATGAGGCCAGCATTACCCTGAGTCCAAATATACAAGAACACTATAAGAAAGAAAATTATATGTCCATATCTCTGATAAACATAAATGCAAAAAAATTCTAATTATATTGGTAAATCAAATTTAATAGTATATTAAAAATATTTACCATTATCAAGTGGGATTTATCCCTAGGATACAAGAAGGTTCACAAATCAATGTGATACATCTGATTGAGTGAAAGTTAAAAATCATATGACTATTTCAATAGATGCAGGAAAATCATGACAAAATTCAACATCATTTCATGATATAAACCGTCAACAAATTTTGCACAGAATATACCTCAACATAATAAAATCCACATATAATAAGCCCATAGCTAACATCATAGTTTTTGAAAACCTTTCCTCTAAGATCAAGAACAAGGCAAAGATGCCCTTTACCACCCCTCTTCAACACAGTGTTGGAAGTCCTAGCCAAAGCAATCAGGTTAGAAAAAGATATAAAAGACCTCCAAATGATTTACACATATAGAAAATTGTCTCTGTTTGCAGATGAGATAAACTTACATGCAGAAAACCCTAAAATCTCTACCCAAAAAAACCCTGTTAGTATAAATTAATTCAGTAATGTTGCAGGATACAAAATCAAATACAAAAATTAGTTGTTTATATGCACTAATAAAGAACTATCTGAAAAAGAAATAAAGAAAACAATCCCACTTATAATTACATCAAAAACAATATGATACTTAGAGACTAATTTAACCAAAGAGGTGAAACCTCTGTAACTGAAACTGTAAGACATTAATGAAAGAAATTAAAGATACAAACAAATGAGGAGTTATTCTGTATTCATATATGAGAAGAGTTAATATTGATAAAATGTCCATAATGCCCAAAATAATCTATGGATTCAGGGCAATCCCTATCAAAATTCCAATGGCATTTTCCACAAAAATAGTAAAGCAATCCTAAAATATATGTGGAACCACAAAAGAACTCAAATGTCCAAAACAATCCTAAGAGAAAAGAACAAAACTGAAGGGTTCAAAATTCCTGATTTCAAGTTATACTGCAAAACTCTACTAATCAAAATTTATACTACTGGCATAAAAACAGATCCACATACCAATGGAAAGAATAGAAAACCCAAAAATAAATCCATGCACATATAATCAATTAATTTCTGACAAAGGGTCCAAGAACATGCGGAGGGGGGGGGAGATGGTCTCCTCATCAAATGGTGTTGGAAAAAACTGGACACCTACATGCAAAAGGACAAAACGACCAACATTTTAGACTATAACCAAAATTAATTCAAAAATTATTAAATTCAAAAATGGATTAAAGACTTGAATGTAAAACCTGAAATAAAACTCCTAGAAGAAAGCATAGGGAAAAAGCTCCTTGACATTGTATGGGCAATGAATTTTTGGGTAGGCACCAAAATCACAAGAAACAAAAAAATCTGTGGGATTACATCAAGGAAATAATTTCTCTACAGAAAAAAAAAAAAGGACCAATAAACTCAAAAGTCAACCTATAGAATAGAAGAAATAATTGCAAATTATATATCTCATAAGAGGTTAATATCAAAAATATATAGAGATACACACACACTTCTGGGTATATCAGAATGAAAAAGAATTACTTTCTGGAACAGATATCTGCACCCTCATGTTCATTGAAGCATTATTTCTAATATCCAAAAACTAGATACAACATAAGTGTCTGTTGATGGATGAATGGGTAACAAAAATGTAGTGTATATATATCAATGGGATATTACTCAGCTATAAAACAAAGGAAATCCTGACACTGACACTTAGGATGGTTAAACCTGGAGGGTATTATGCTAAGTGAAATAAATCAGAGAAAGAATGATAAATACTCTATAATCTCACTTACATGTAGACTCCTAAACAATCATAAAAACAGAGAAATTGGGGATCGTCTAGGGCTGGTGGGGCAATGAGGGGCAATGATAAGGGCAATGAGGAGAGGTTGGACAAAGTATACTAACTTCTAAATATAAGAGGAAAAAGTTCAGAGGTTCCAATATACAGCACAATGACTAGAGTTAACAATATTATTTACTGGAAGTTGCTAAGAAGTTTATCTTAAAAGTTTTAATCACAGGGACGCCTGGGTGGCTCAGTTGGTTAAGCAGCTGCCTTTGGCTCAGGTCGAGATCCTAGCATCCTGGGATCGAGTCCCACATCGGGCTCCTTGCTCGGCAGGGAGCCTGCTTCTCCCTCTGCCTCTGCCTACCACTCTGTCTGCCTGTGCTCTCTCTCTCTCTCTAACAAATAAATAAATAAATATTTAAAAAAAAGTTTTAATCACAAAAAGAAATAAAAATAACTATATGAGGTGATGAGTGCATTAACTAACTTTATTGTGGTAGAAATCTTGTAATACATATATATATCAAATCATCATGTTTTGTATTTTAAACTTAACAATGTTATATGTAATTCTAGCTCAATAAAGCTGGAAGGGGTGGAGAGACAGGTCCCACTCTTTCCTAATTGGGACCCCAAGCTTACAATAGATTATTTGCTGAGACAAAATTCCATTTTTTCTAGAGCTCTGCAACCCTTAAAATTGAATCTGATCCTCTGCTTTTTATATTTAGCTGTAGGAAATGAGTTTCTTCACATTTTGCCAAGAAAGACCCTGTGGTTTTCATGTTTCACTTTAAATTGGTGACTAATAACCTAAGCCTTTGTGTTTCCCAGTAAATTGTTGCCAGTTGGCAGCAGACTTCCAATTCTATTGTCCTGTATTTACTGCTTGTGCTAAGTCTCTCACACATTGAAGTTACTGTGCCCACTAGTGCATTCCCTTCTTTTGGTATGTTATCTCAGTTTACCACTAGTGAAAACTTTTTTTGTTTTGTTTTGAAAACTTTTTAACAATTGTGCTGCTTGAGTATACCCAGAGTATCTGCACTCCATTCAACATCCATAATCAAGTATGCATTGCCCTCTGACTGGTAGGTGACCAAACTTCAATATCTCTTTCAGAATCTGTTACCTTGAACCATCTCAATTCTGGTGCCAACTCTCTTACATCAGTCTTCATTTACTGGAGAGCAGAATCTGGAACAAAGATTTGAATGCAAAAAGTTTAATTTGCTTATCATTAACACCTGTGGAGGAATGAGGGCAGCAGGAATGGATAGAGGAATAAACCTAGCTGTGATGCTATTCTAACAGAAACTCAGCCAGTTCCATGGAGGCTTCTGAATTTGCAGTGGTCCATAATTGTCTGCCCCACTACCACAAAAAAAAAAGGGGGGGGCAGCACGTGTCTATTCCTAACAATCAGTCAATACATACCCAAGGGAAAAGAGCATAAACATGGGTGACACAACTCTCTTCAGCTGAGAGCAACTCCTAAGTGTGGAATTAACTATGAACAGTGTGCAGGTAACTCTTACGATAGTAGAGGAATTGATCCCTGAGTGATTTCTAGTTGACGCACCATAGCATTCTCTATAAATCACTTGGCAGAAACTTTTCATTGAAGTGATAATCTCCTAATTTCTTACATCTATATATCTGTCTCCAGGTGCTGAATTTGCTTAAAGGATAATCTATCTATCTTAAACTACTTTTTTTTTAAAGATTTTATTTATTTATTTGACAGAGGGATCACAAGTAGGCAGAGAGGCAGCAGAGAGAGAGAGAGAAGGAGAAGTAGGCTTCCCTTGAGCAGAGAGCCCGATGTGGGACTCGATCCCAGGACCCTGGGATCAAGGCCATGAGCCAAAGGCAGAGGCTTTAACCCACTCAGCCACCCAGGCGCCCCTAAACTACCTTTTTAAAGTGTGTAAAATCTGACCAAGAGTAAATTTTAGTTTACAAACAACTCCTCTAATCTATAGAAAAAAGACCTCTACCCTACAGTAAAATGTTTTTTAAAATGACTTTGTGTTTTTTATGAGTAAAGAACCAAAGAACAGAGCTCTACCTATAAAGACAATACGAATTCTGCAAGAAATGTGAGTGAATCTGTTTTTTTTTTGTTAATTAGTATGTTTTCACTCATATTTTCAAACAAGCATTTAAAATTAGAAAATCCTACTCCACTCATTATTGGGACTTAAAATATACCTGTATGGAATATAACAAAGTTTTAAGTAGAATAATAGATTGATTTTTTTTATAAACATATCCTTTTTCTATGAAAAATGTTTTCTAGGATTAGCTTCTATAGCTCTTAGGCCTTATGAGAGGACTCTATGGGCTAAGAAAAACTAAATAGGAAGGTGGGAAAAATGGAAGTAGAGGTTTCTCATTTAGAAACTTAAGTTTTCTGAATTTTAAGTTAAATGTCTGAGTATATATGGGTTCAGGATCCATATTCTGTGATAGATGATACATTCTTTTCACCATTCTAAAACCATTCTCACATGATCCCCCCAACTTCATGAAGTCAGATAAATTACCTGAGTATATCTTTATGCTTTGCTATCTTCTAAAGAGTCTAGAAGGTGCAAGAGTTTGACAGTGATTGTACTTGAAAGACTTAGAGCTTCCCATGTAAAAAAAGATCCATCCAATTCTAGTCCTCAAATGCATTACAAAGGGTCAGACAAAAATAGACACAATATCATCCTGTCTAAATTTTTAAAATCCATTTTAGTTAATTCCCTCTATCCTCATACAAACTTCTTCTCCCTGGCTCAGGCTCAGGCTGAGGCTTAGGCTGAGGAGGCTCAGGCCTCCATTCCTTCTCTTCTATTTTAAAACAATTACTTCTTAAATTAAAATTTAACTAATTTTTATTTTAAAACAAAAGTTCCCATATGTACCAATAAATGCAAAATGGTAATGGAGGAAAAAGAATGTGCAAGAAAAAATGGGGAAAGCTGAGAAAGGAAGAGCCCACTCTCTGTTTTGTTTTGTTTTCTCCAGTAGGTTTCTATGTAAAAGAACTCACAAAGACTATATTTATATCTATATAGATAGATAGATAGATAGATATAGATATATATATAGATATAGATATAGATATAGATATAGATATAGATATAAAACCATCCCTCAATAGAAGAGCAGCTAGATGAAGATGACCCCTGCCCTTAAGAGTTGTAACAAGACTGGGGTGTCTGGGTGGCTCAGTCCATTAAATGTTTGTCCTCAGCTCAGGTCATGATCCCAGGACCCTGGAATGGAGCCCCACCCTGGGCTCCCTGCTCTGTGGGGAGTCTGCTTCCCCCCTTGCCCTCCCCTATTCATGCTTACTCGTGTACTCTCTTTCTCCATAATAAATAAATAAATAAAATCTTAAAAAAAAAAAAAAGAATTGCAACAAGATTAAGCTAAATGTTAAACTCAATACTGCCCAGAAAAGGTAACTAACTCCTCCATATTCTGAGATCTCCCTGGCTCAGGCCTCCATCCTCAGGAGTAATGAAAAAGCAAGTGACCCAATTCCTTCAAGGCAGAAGTTTCATGCAAACATCAGTTGAACAGACTATTCCACCCCAGGCAGCACACTAAGCCAGACTCTGTATGGTTTGGCTGGGGTTAAGAATTCAGGTCAGAGTACTCTTGAAGAATGGGCATTCACTCTTTCCTTCCTCTGAAGGAAAGGAAGGACTCTGCCTGAAAAGAAATGCTCTCTCTGACCAACCCTTCTTACCACAGAGGCTGGATGGCAGGAGGACCTTTGCCCAAAGTGATGACCAAGGGTCATAGCTCTAATCACACTTCCAGCTCTAGTTCTCCTACATGCTGCTTCTCAACCCCAACAAATGTAGCCCAATGGTGGCTGAGCACTGACAACTGAGGTATTGGGGAAGTTGGTTCATAAAGTCTAGGTTGCAGATTTAGAAAGAGAATCCTTAGATAAGTCATATTCAGCACACTACATTGTAAAAGGTCTAACTGTGAGAAAGAACTTAACTCAATGAAACTATGAACTGTTCAGCAATTGCAAATATATGAAAAGACCATTTTAGGTTTTGTTTTGGAACCACAAACAGAGGAAGAAACTTAGATTAGCATGGAAACAAAATAGGTAAAATAGAGCATGTTATCAACAAGCAATTAATAACAAGGAACCTGATAAACTGCTCTTCTGCCAAGAGCTTTAGAAACCTTAGTCTCAGTCAAATAAGCTCAGTTGAAACTGTGTGCATAAACATTTTATTAGTTGTCTAAATTGCATGAGCAAAGCCCATTGGGTCTGCTAAGCTTTGCTTAACATCAATCAGTTTTGGATAACAACCCCTGACTTCCCAAGGTCACATAGATGCTCAAAGGTGTGCAGTTTCTTCCTGAACACCCATTGTTAAAGAAGATAGTTCTCTGCACCCAGGAGGTTAATTACACTGAAAAGACCCTTGAAATAAGTTAGTGCTTAGTGGCATTTACATTATGTAATGAAGCAGGTTCTCCAGACGGACTTCAATGGAACAAGAACAGCATAAAACAAAAATAAGATTACACATAACTATTACAGTTAGTGGCATATTAATGAACCACTTTACTATATGAATGAGTGCTATAGACAATGTTTATATCACTCACACCAAATACATATGTATAACTTAAACACTAATGTGATGGTATTTGGAGATGTGGCCTTTGGTGGGTGATTATATCATAAGAGTGAGTGGAGCCCTCATGAATATAACTAGTGCCCTTATAAAAGAAACTACAGAAACCTCCCTTATCCCATCAACCCTATAAGGGTATAGCAAGAAGATGGCCATTTATAAAACAGAAAGCAAGTCCTCACCAGACACTGATTATGTGCCCTGATCTTCAACTCCCTAGCCTCCAGAACTGTGAGAGAAAAAAAAAAAAAAAAGTTTATTGTTAAAGTCACCTAGTCTGTGGTATTTGTGTTATAGATATCCAAAGACAGTGGGAATCCTAATTTTTAACATTTGTCAACATTCATTGTGTGATTACTTACATCATGGTCAATTATGTAGGTGATGTAAGTACTTAAAAATATTCTGAATATTTAACAATTGGTCCTGAGAGCTGGCACAAGGCACAAGGCATCTCTGCTATGGTACTAGTATAGCCTAATGACAATAAAAGAAGCAAGACACAGAGACAATTATCTTGGCTAAAGATACTGCCCTTTTTCTAAAGTAGCAGCAATAATAACATAAAATCAGAGGAGTGCTAGTTCAGGGTATAACAGAGATAAAATGAGAAAGGCAATATAATTATCCCAAAGATTGTGTAAAATGAAGTAGGGAAGGGTAAAAAAATGTGCTTTAAAAATTATAAAGAAGCTGAGAAAAAGGAAGATAAACAACTGTGGAATCACAAAGGGAGAACTCGAGAGATAAAAATCAAGGTGTTAGAAGGGCTGCAATATTTTCTGTAGGCTTCTAGGAAAACTTGTTATCTTGTTTTTTGAAGCTTCTAGAGGCCACCTACATTTCTTGGCCCATGGTCTCTTCCTCCAGGCTCAGAGCCAGCAGTGTTGTCTCTTTCTGACCAGACTTCCACAATCACATCTCTCTCTCTCCCTCTGTCTCTACCTTTCAATTTCTTTTTCCCCCTGATTTTATGGAACCATTCTAAGGACACATCTGGATAATTCAGAATAGTCACCCTATGTCTACACCTCAATCTAATCACAACTGCAAAGTCCTTTTCCCATGTAGGTACCAATATTCACAGGTTACTGGTATTAAGATGTTCATTGTCTCAAGTGGGGGTTGCCTTAGTCTGCCTACCACATAAAGTGATACTTTCAGCAAATATACTGTGCTCTTGAGGCACATGGCTAGCTCAGTTGGTGGAACATGTGACTCTTGATCTTGGGGTGGTGAGTTTGAGTGCTACTTTAGGTATAGAGATTACTTTTAAAAAATAAAATCTTAAAAAAAGGTTATGCCATGTTATTAAGAAATGATCTAGAGCTTATTCTCCTTTCATTATTTGAAGAAATAAAAACTTATCTAAATTTAGAATAATTTTTCAGAGCAATTATCACAAATGAAAATATGTTTTTGCATGCATCAAGTACTAATTTCTTACATAAAATCAAGAAGAGTCTAGCTAGCTAGTTAAAAGATTCAAAACTGGATAATTCCTTCATTTCTACAATTCTTTGAAACTCATGTTCATGGTGGCCAGATATTTATTATTTGGTTAGGAATTAGTAGTGTAATTGTTTAAAAAAAAATAGTTTGCCATCCAAACCCACACATGTGGCTCAGGTGCATTTTAACAGCTCTGCCTTTAGTGTCTTTAACTGGAGCCAGGATTCTGAATGTGAACACATTCCCACCATCCTCTACCCCCAATGGAAGGCTGCATGCCCACTCAAGTAAATGACAGAGATAATCATTAAATGGAGCTCAGTCTATTTTTTAAAAATATTTTATTTATTTATTTATTTTGAGAATGAGAGAGAGAACATGTGTAAAAGCAGGGGGAGGATCACAGGGAGGGGAGAGAAAGAAGCAGACTCCCCACTGTGTAGGAGCCAGTGGGGGGGCTTGATCCCAGGACCTTGGGATGCTTTTTTTTAGTAGGGGCCAGAGTTCAACATGTAACAGTCCTATCATATAGAAAGCCTGATTCTCTTTTAAGGCTTAAAGAAATGATCATATTTTTAAAAATCTCATTCTATAATGGATCAAGAATTACTCTAAATTATTAAATGTATGTTTACACTGGTTCACTAATTCAATTTTCTGATTATTACATTTTTTTAAACAAGCTTGGATATGGTTTTAGAGAACTGATAAAGTTGAATATATTTTAAAGTCTGTGTTAAGAGGGAATAGTATATATATTCAATAAAAGGATGAAGATGCTGAAAATTGGGCCAGATTGTATATTTTATCTTTTAATCTCAATTCCAATTCAAAATAAGTAACTATCATCTCTTTTCTTCTATTTACTTAAGGAATGAAAAAAAATAGGCATGGCTTAGTGTTGTTCAGCCAGTTCCATGAACCTGATAATATCCTAATCCTATAAAAATTATACACATGCATATGATTACCTCAGATAGTTTATGGAACAAGGCAAAATATGAGTGGATAATTAAATAAAAGTCATGTACATGTTGAAAAGTCATCTTTCTTAATTTAAGCAATGCACAAGGTATGATAGATTCCTATTAGAGAAAACTAGGCTAAGATGTGACACTTAAAATTGACCATAGATTCTATTTTTTTTTTTTCATGGATTCATTTTATGGAAATGAACACAAGCAGCAGAGCAACCAAATTAAGAAGTTGCATGTGCAAAAATATTCTAAATCATCACCAAGCAAACTTCATAAAGAGTTTGAGGGAAAGAAAAATCCATACTGTTTTCTTACTTGACCAGAGAACTTTGTATTATGTTAGAAAAACAGATTCAGGGGCACCTGAGTTGCTCAGTAGGTTAAGCAGCTGCCTTTGGCTCAGGTCATGATCCCAGGATCCTGGGATGGAGTCCCACATCAGGCTCCCTGCTGAGCAGGGAGCCTGCTTCTCCCTCTGCCTGTTGCTCTGCCTACTTGTGTTCTCTCTCCATCTCTCTAAAAAATAAAGTCTTTAAAAAAAAAAGAAAAGAAAAATAGATTCATTATTTATGTTGTAAAATTTTCTACTTATATATAAATATGTTTTTTCTTCAAGCTGCCACAGATCATTTTTAAGGTAAGATAGTGATCAATTAAATAAATAAATAGGCTTCCTGCCCAGCATAATCTCCAAGATTATATGACAAGATAAGCAATCCTAGTAGCCAGCATTCTAAGTACACCATGCAACTATTTCTTTGAGTCTTGCCTGTTGCCAAGGCACTATCATAGAATAAACTAAACATCCTGCGTTGCCTGGGACAATCCAGTGAACACTTGTTGTATTCATTTGTATTGTACTTTCCTGAAATGTTCATTTTGTAATGAAGTATGACTTATAAATAAATAAATTAAAATAAGACAGAATAGGTTTAGTAGACTTTCAGGCAACTTCTGCCAAGTTTTATCTACTTGTATGTTAAACAACAGTCAAGGTACTTCTTTAACATGTAATTGAATAGAAGACATGATCAATAATAACTCATTATTCTTTCTTGACTCCTCCCAAACATAAAACACTGTCTTCAAGGACATAATAATGAGGTTCTTGCTGATACTAAAACAAAATTCACTTGGACATTGTGGGCCTCAATCAGTTAACTCCTTCTGACTATGAGTGGTGGTAGAAAAAAAAAAATTACACATCATTGCAGTAGCAGTGAGATATTTATATTTATGGCCAATAGTCCTAGAATTTTTTTCTTACCAGAGTATCAGGATGTTACATAAAAATTCATGTGTACACTAAATCAATCCTATATTTCATCAAGAATACATTCCCCAAACTATTTTTCTTTAAGAGGAAAGGAATACTTTTTAAGGTAAAAACTCACAGCATAACTCTCTTGGTTATGACTAATTTGTCTAAATGTTCAATAATCCAAAAAAAAAAAGAGAGAAACAAGGGGACCATATAAAATGGCATACAATAACATATCAGCAGAATTTGAAAAAAATCAGAATAAGGGACCCCCCAAGGAAAATGAAAGCTATTTAACTCCCTGACTAATTATACACACTAATAGATTTTCCATTGAGTCCTCTGTTTTTTAAGAGTCCATTTAATTGTAGGATCAAATTAAAGATGTTTCTCAACTCTTCTAATGGCCAGGAATATATGCAGAAATACAACAAAATCAGGAATCAAAAAACTTAAATTCAGATTCTTCACTTTCTAGTTTCCTTTAAATATTCTGAGTTTCATTTTTATTACCTATAAAATGGAGATGATACTAATAACCAAAAAAGAATGTGATCATGGGAAAAATAATTACAAAATGTAAAGAATTATATAATACAAATATTATTAAGCTGAATTAATTTGAACTGTATATTCAAATCAGTGACAGTGCTTTAATTTACTCTAATATTTGCATAAGTTTCATTCTATTGTGGATTATATAAAACTATCATGTTTAGTGCTGTGGTGAGTGCTGTGAATAGTATAAGACTGCTGATTCACAGACCTATACCCCTGAAACAAATAACACATTATATGTTAATAAAACAATTAAATAAATAAAATACAAGTATCATCCCTCACCAAGATTTTTTGTGAGCTTTATTGTTTAGAGCCCTTTTAGGTTCATTGTAAAATTGAGCAGAAGGCATAGAGATTTCCCATAAACCACTGCCCTTCAACATGCATGGTGTCCACAGTTATCAACATCCCCCACCAAAATGATATATTTGTTAGAATCAATAACCTTACAATGACACATCATCATTATTCAAATTCCACATTGTACATTGGGGTTCACTCTTGGTGTTATATTCTATCAGTTCACATGAATTTATTGTAATGCATCTTTGCTATTAGAGTATCATAGAGAAAAATTTTATTGCTTTAAAAATCTGTGCACCACTTATTGATCCTTTCTTTCCCTCTAACTCCTTGTGATCACTGATCTTTTAATCGTCTTCATAGTTTTGCCTTTTACAGACTGTCATATGATTGTAATGACAGTATGTAGATTTTTCAGAATTGGCTTCTTTTATTTAGTAATGTATATTTAAGTTTCTTTCATGGGATCAAGCCCTGCATCAGGCTCCCTGCTCAGCCAAAAGCCTGCTTCTCCCTCTACCACTCCCTCTGCTTGTGTTCCCTCTGTTGCTGTCTCTCTCTCTCTGTTAAATAAATAAATAAATATCTTTAAAAAAAGAATTATTTCACAGATTAGTAAAGTTGTAGGATTCAAAACAAGATACAGAAATCAGTGTTAGCTCACTTCTTTTTATTGCTGAATAATATTCCATTGTCTGGATATACCACACTTATTCACTTACCTACTGAAGTATATTTTGTTGCTTCTAAGTTTTGGCAGTTATGAATAAAATTGCTGTAAACATCCATGTGCAGGTTTTTGTGTGGACATAAGATTTCACTAGTCTTGGGTATGTGCCAAATAGTGTGATTGCTAGCGTCTATGAAAGTATATTTAGTTTCATAGGAAACTGCCAAACTGCATTCCAAACTGGCTATACATTTGGCATTCTGATCAACAATAAATTACAGTTTCTGTTGCTCCATATTCTCACCAGCATTTGGTGTTGTCACATTGATTTTGGCCATTCTAATAGGTGTATAGTAGTATCTTGTTTTAATAGTGTTTTCCTGATGACATATGATGTGGAGATTCTTTTCAGATGCCTGTTTGTCAGTTTGTCCATCTTCTTTGATGGAGTGTTTGTTAATGTCCTTTGACTAATTTTTTAATCAGGCTGCTTTTTTTATTGTTGAGTTTTAAGAATTTTTTTGTATATTTTGGATAACATCATATTATCATACATGTCTTTTGCAAGTATTTTCTCCTGAATTTATCTTTTCATTCTCTTAATAATGTTTCTCGCAAAGCAGAAATGTCTAATTTTAAAGAAATTCAGCTTATGAAATGATTTCCTTTATGTATTATGTCTTTATTGATGTTTCTAAAAAGTCATCACCATACCTAAGGTCATTTGATTTTCTCCTCTGTTATCTTATAGGAGTTTTATAGGTTTCTTTGTACATTTACATTTGTGATGTATTTTGAATTAATTTTTGGAAAGTGTGGTAAGGTTTGTGTCTAGATTCATTTTTTTAAAACTTCTCAACAAGTTTTAATTAGACTAATTAGTACAAGTGAAACATGTTTTAGTTACTTTCCTACATAATCTGACCTAACGTGAAGTAGTATATATAAAAATGTAGAGATAATTATAATTAAAACCCTAACACATAGGAAACATTTATTTCAAAGCTATTGCCCTGATATAACTCTAAAAATGAAATTATGACAATTCATAATAATATGTGAGATATTTGAAAATAACATTAATGATCCATGTTAATAACAGCAACATTTCCAACAATAATATAATTTAAAATATACAATTAGTTTATTCTAACAAATAAGGAAAATAACTGTCCACTAATCCTCCTAGAATATTTTCCATGTTTTTAAAATCATTTAGATATATCAAAACATTCTTAATGAGAGAATGCAAACAAAGGGAGTAAACAAAGCTCATTAATGTCATCTGCACATTTCACAGATGTATAAGCCCTTTCATGTAAAAGAGACTGTTTCTTTTTTATCATTATATGTTGAACACAGTACTATTTGTTAAAAGAATCAATAATTTGATTCTTTTCAAATTAAGAATTAAGAAAACTAATTAATCAATGTTAACTGTTTATTATCAACTAACTATTCTATATGATTCTATCATTGTGGCACATGTCATTATACATTTGTCCAAAACCACAAAATGCACAACATCAAGACTGTATTTGTTCCTTTGTGTCATCTTTGCTCCTTTGTTAAAGATCAATTAACTATATTCATATGGATCTATTTTGTGTTCTTTAGTTTGTTCCATGAATCTGTTTATTTATTCTTTTATCAATATTGTCTTCAAGACTATGCCTTTATAGTAAGCCTGGAGTTTGGAGAGTGTCAGTTTTTAAATTTTGTTCTCTTCTTTTAATATTGCACTGGCCAGTCTGGAGTTTTTGTCTCTCCCTATAAACTTTAGAATCAGTTTGTTTTTCACAAAATAACTTACTGAGATTTTGAATGGGATTGTTTTGATTTACAAATAAAGTTGAGAAGAACTTCCATATTAACAATTTTGAGTTTTCCTTTCCATGAACATAAAATATCTCTTCTTTTATTTAATTCTTTTATTTCTTTTACTAAAGTTTTGCATTTTTCTTCATATGAGCCATACAGATATTTTGTTAGATTTAAATCTCAATTTATCTTTTTTTGCAGTGCTAATATAAATGGCATTATGTTTTTCATTTCAAATTAACCTGCTTGTTGCTGATGTATAAGCCAAGAAATGGATTTTTCTATATTAATCTTATATCTTGCAACATTGTTATAATCATTTTTTAACTCTAGAGTTCTAAATATCATTTATTTTGGATTTTCTACGTAGATAATAATATCACCTGCAAACAAAGACAGTTTTATTTTTTCCTTTCCAGTATGCTCACATTTTATTTCTTTTTCTTATTGCATTCTCTCATATTTAAAGTATGATGTTGAAAAGCAGTAGTGAATATTTTTGCCTTGCTTGTGACCTTAATGGGAAAGTTTCTATTTTATGAAATTTTATAAAATTAAGTATTAGCTATAAGTTTTCCTAGTTATTCTTTATGAAGTGGAAGAAGTTTTCCTCTATTCCTAGCTTACTGAGAGTTTTTATCCTGAATGGATGTTGAATTTTGTTAAATGCTTTTTCTGCATATTGATATAATCATACTATTTTTCTTCTTTAGCCTCATGGTGTGATGGTTCACATTAGTTGATTTTCAAATGTTGAATCAGCCTTGCATATCTGAAATAAGTCTTAATTGATTATGGTGTGTAGTTGTTTTATACATTGTTGCATTTGATTTGCTAATATTTTGGTAAAAATCCCTGCTTCTATGTTAATGGAGATATTGGCCTGTAGATTTCTTTTCTTGTAATGTTTTTGTCTGAGTTGGCATTAGGATATTTCTGTTTTCATAGGATGAATTAGGAAGTAATCTCTCTGCTTTTGCCCTATGAAAGATTATAAAAAATTGGTTTACATTTTATCCTTAAATATTTAGTAGAATTTACTTGTGAGAACATTTGAACCTAGTGCTTTCTGTTTTGGATGTGTTACTTATTTAAATCAATTTATTTAATAGATATAAGCCTATTCATATTGTCTATTCTTTTAAAAAATTAATTAATTAACTAATTTTACAGAAAGTGGGAGGGGGCATAGGGAGAGAAATAGGGAAAAAAAGAATTTTTTTAAAGGATTTTATTTATTTACTTGATAGGACAAGTGGAAGGTAGGGGTAGAAGGAGAAGTTGCTGAACAGGGATCCAGATGCTGGGCTGGATCTCAGGACTCCCAATATCCTGAGCTAAGCCAAAGGCAGAAGCTTATTGGACTGACCCACCCAGGAACCCTCAGATTATCTATTTTTGTGTGAGTTTTAGCAAATTGTGTTTTTCAAGGAATTGGTCCATTTCATCTAGGTTATCAAATTTGTGGGCCTATAGTATTCATAGTATTCCTTTATTATCCTTTTTATGTCCATGCGATTTGTAAGCATGTTCCTCTTTCATTTCTGATACTAGTAATTTGTGTCCTCTTTTTTTCTTATTTAGCCTAGCTAGGGGATTACTGATTTTTGCATCTTTTCATAGAACCAGCTCTTTATTTCATTGATTTTCTTTACTAATTTTGTATTTTCTGTTTCATTGATTTCTACTTTTTCTTTTTTTAAAAAATAAATTTAATTTTTTCTAGTGTTCCAAGATCCATTGTTTATGTACTACACCCAGTACTCCATGCAATACGTGCCCTCCTTAATACCCACCACCAGGCTCACCCAACTCCTCACTCCCCTCCCCTCCAAAACCCTCAGTTTGTTTCTTAGAGTCCACAGTCTCTCATGGTTTGTCTACCCTTCCAATTTCCCCCAACTCACTTCTCCTATACATCTCCCAATGTCCTCCATGTTATTCCTTATGCTCCACAAGTAAGTGAAACCATACGATAATTGACTCTCTCTGCTTGACTTATTTCACTCAGCATAATCTCCTCCAGTTTTGTCCAGGTTGGTACAAAAGTTGGGTATTCATCCTTTCTTATGGAGGCATAATAGTCCATTGTATATATGGACCATATCTTCTTTATCCATCGTCTGTTGAAGGGTGTCTTGGCTCTTTCCACAGTTTGGCAACTTTAACCATTGCTGCTATGAACATTAGGGCACAGACGGCCCTTCTTTTCACTACACCTGTACCTTTGGGGTAAATACCCGGGAGTGCAAATGCAGGGTCATAGAGTAGCTCCATTTTTAATTTTTTGAGGAATCTCCACACTATTTTCTAAAGTGGCTTCACCAACTTGCATTCCCACCAACAGTGTAAGAGGATTCCCCTTTCTCCACATTCTCTCCAACACTCATTGTTTACTGTCTTGTTGATTTTGGCCATTCTAACTGGTGTCAGGTGGTATCTCAATGTGGTTTTGATTTGAATCTCCCCGATAGCTAATGATGAGGAACATTTTTTCATGTGTCTGTTAGCCATTTGTATGTCTTCTTTAGAGAAGTGTATGTTCATGCCTTCTGCCCATTTTTTGACGGGATTATCTGTTTTGTGTGTTGAGTTTTAGGAGCTCTTTGTGGATCTTGGATATCAGCCCTTTGTCTGTGGTGTCATTTGCGAATATCTTCTCCCATTCCGTGGGGTTGCCTCTTTGTTTTGTTGACTGTTTCCTTTGCTGTGCAGAAGCTTTTGATTTTGATGAATTCCCACAAGTTCATTTTTGCTTTTGTTTCCTTTGCCTTTGGAGACATGTCTTGAAAGAAGTTGCTGTGGCTGATGTTGAAGAGGTTACTGCCTATGTTCTTCTCTAGGATTTTGATAGATTCCTGCCTCACGTTGAGGTCTTTTATCCATTTTGAGTTTATCCTTGCATATGGTGTAAGAGAATGGTCGAATTTCATTCTTCTACACACAGCTGTCCAATTTTCTCAGCACCATTTTTGAAGAGACTGCCTTTTCTCCACTACATATTTTTTTCTGCTTTGTCAAAGATTATTTGACCATAGAGTTGTGGGTCTATATTTGGGTTCTTTACTCTGTTCCACTGATCTATGTGTCTGTTTTTGTGCCAGTACCATGCTGCCTTGGTGACCACAGCTTTGTAGTAAATCTTGAAATTGGCAGCATGATGCCCCCAGTGGACCCAAATTAATAAAATTATGAATGAAAGGGGAGAGATCACTACTAACACCAAGGAAATAGAAACAGTCATCAGGGGGAGGTGTCAAGATGGCAGAGAATTAGCAGGCTGAGATGACATCAGGTGGCAGGAGATCAGCTAGATAGCTTATCAAACCATTGTGAACACCTACAAATCCAACAGGAGATAGAAGAAAAGCAACAATTGTAGAATCAGAAAATTTAGACCACTTTCTGAAAGGTAGGACCAGAGGAGAAGTTAATCCAAAGCGACGGGAAGATACATCACGGGGGAAGGGGCTGGCTCCTGGCAGGCGGGGGGAGCAATGGAGCACAAAATAAGGACTTTTAAAAGTCTGCTCCACTGAGGGACATAGCTCCAGAGGCTAAAAAGGGGTGAATTCCATGCGGAGACAGCATGGCCTCAGGTCCCACAGGATAATGGAAGGATCAGGACTCTCTGAGTGTCACAGAGCTCGCATGTATTAGAGCAGGGAAGCTGTCTAAAGAGACAGAGCCAAGGAATGAGCTCTCAACTCGGAGTTACCTTGAACCGTAATCTGTGGCACAGGCCAGTGCTCTGTGAGTGGGGTCCCCACAAAATCTGGGGAGACCCCCACTGGAAGAGCTCAGGGATCTGCAGGGTTCGGAGACTCCAGGCGGGGCTCTGTGCCAGAGACAGAGACATTTGGTTACAGGCTGGGTGAGCTCAGAGCGCGGTCAGAGGCCAGGGAGACAGGAGTGATTGAGTGCATTTCTCTGAGGGTGCACTGAGGAGTGGGGCCTCGAGTTCTCGGCTCCTCTGGGCCTGAGATTGGGAGGCCACCATTTTCATTCTCATCCTCTGGAACTCTATGGAAAGCATTCAGGGAACAAAAGCTCCCAAAAGCAAACCCCAGCGGATTACTTAGCCTGGCCCCTGGTAAGGGTGGTGCAATTCTGCCTGGGGCAAAGACACTTGAGAATCACTACAACATGCCCCTCCCCCAGAAGATCAATAAGAAATCCAGACAAGCCCAAGTTCACTTACCAAGGAGAATAGCAGAATTCCAGAGGAGGAGAAAGCAAAACATGGAATTCATGACTTTCTCCTGATGAATCTTTCCTCTTGCAAAGTTAATTTATTTTTTAAACTATTTTTTCCCTCTGCAACAGTTTTTTTTTAACTTTTACCCTTTCCTTTTTTAACGTTTTTTAGCTAGTTTATCTTAATAACTTTCATTAAAAAAAATCTTTTTTGAACCTTCATTATTATAGTCATATTTTATCCTTCATTGTATCTAACTTTATTTTTTGCATACACATAGGGTTTTTTTCTTCTAAAATATTTGGGGTACAACTTCTTCTAATAGATCAAAATACACCCTAAATCTAGCACCAGGCTTCTTCTAGTCTCCAGCCTGAGCAAATTCTCTCCACTTTCTTTTTCTTTATTCTCCCAACCAACTTACCTTATCAACCCCTTTGTCAGAAATTTAAAAAAAATATTTTTTCATCTTTATAATCATATTCCATCCCTTCATTGTGTTTACTCTTATATATGTTTTTAATTCCTTAAAATTTTGGGAGGTAGTTTCTTCTAAGAGACCAAAATATTTCCAAAATTAAGTGGGTGACTCTGTTCTAGTCACCAGTCTATACACACACACACACACATATATACATATGCATCTGTGTGTGTGTGTGTGTGTGTGTGTGTGTGTGTGTGTGTATATATATATATATATATATATCTTTTTTTTTTTTTTTTTTTTTTTTAATTTTTTTTCTTCTGAACTTCTTTTTACCCCCTTCATCCCTTCCACGATTTGGAGTCTCTTCTGATTTGGGTAAAGCACATTATCCTGGGGTCTTTGCCACGCTTTTAGTATTTTATTTGCTCCTTCATATATTCTTATCTGGACAAAATGAGAAGGCAGAAAAACTCACCACAAAAGAATGAGAACAAGAGGCAGTACCGAAGGCTAGGGACCTAATCAAACAGACATTGGTAATATGTCAGATGTAGAGTTCAGAATGATGATTTTCAAGGTTCTAGCTGGGCTAAGAAAAGGCATGGAAGATATTAGAGAAATCTGTCCAGAGAAATAAAAGCCCTTTCTGGAGAAATAAAACTAAAATATAAACAAGTTGAAATCAAAAAAGCTATTAATGAGGTGCAATAAAAAGTGGAGGCTCTTACTGCTAGGATAAATGAGGCAGAAGAAAGAATTAGTGACATGGAAGACAAAATGACAGAAAATAAAGAAGCTGAGCAAAAGAGAGGCAAACAACTACTGGACTACGAGGGGAAAATTCAGGAAATAAGTGATACCATAAGATGAAACAACATTAGAATAATTGGGATTCCAGAAGAAGAAGAAAGAGAGAGGGGGACAGAAGGTATATTGGAGAGAATTATTGGAGAGAATTTCCCCAATATGGCAAAGGAAGCAAGCATCAAAATCCAGGAGGTGCAGAGAATCCCCCTCAAAATCAATAAAAATAGATCAACACCCCATCATCTAATAGTAAAATTTACAAGTCTTAGTGACAAAGAGAAAATCCTGAAAGCAGCCCGGGACAAGATGTCTGTAGCATACAATAGTAAAAATATTAGATTGGTGGTGGACTTATCCACAGAGACCTGGCAGGCCAGAAAGAACTGGCATGATATATTCAGAGCAGTGAACGAGAAAAACATGCAGCCAAGAATACTATATTCAGCTAGGTTATCATTGAAAATAGAAGGAGCGATAAAAATCTTCCAGGACAAACAAAAACTGAAAGAATTTGCAAACACCAAACCAGCTCTATAGAAAATATTGAAGGGAGTTCTCTAAGCAAAGAGAGACCCTAAAAGTAGTAGATCAGAAAGGAACAGAGACAATATACAATAACAGTCAACTTACAGGCAATACAATGGCACTAAATTCATATCTTTCAATAGTTACCCTGAATATAAATGGGCTAAATGCCACAATCAAAAGACATAGGGTTCCAGAATGGATAAAAAAACAACAGCCATCAATATGCTGCCTACAAGAAACTCATTTTAGACCCAAAGACACCACCAGATTTAAAGTGAGGGGTGGAAAACCATTTACCATGCTAATGGACATCAGAAGAAAGCTGGGGTGGCAATCCCTATGTCAGATCAATTAGATTTTAAGCCAAAGACTATAATAAGAGATGAGGAAGGACACTATATCATACTCAAAGGGTCTGTCCAACAAGAAGTTCTAGCAATTTTAACTATCTATGCCCCTAACATGGGAGGAGCCAATTATATAAACCATTTAATAACAAAATCAGAGAAACACATCGACAATAATACAATAATAGTAGGGGATGTTAACACTCCCCTCACTGAAATGGACAGATCATCCAAGCAAAAGATCAACAAGGAAATAAAGTCTTAAATGACACACGGGACCAGATGGACATCACAGATATATTCAGAACATTCCATCCCAAAGCAACAGAATATATATTCTTCTCTAGTGCACATGGAACATTCTCCAGAATAGACCACATCCTGGGTCACAAATCAGGTCTCAACCAGTATCAAAAGACTGGGATCATTCCCTGCATATTTTCAGACCACAATGTTCTGAAGATAGAACTCAATCACAAGAGGAAATTTGGAAAGAGCACAAATACATGGAGACTAAACAGCATCCTTCTAAAGAATGAATGGGTCAACCAGGAAATTAAAGAAGAACTGAAAAAAAAAATAAGGAAAACAAATGAAAATGAAAACACAACAGTTCAAAAGTTGTGGGACACAGCAAAAGCAGTCCTGAGAGGAAAATATATAGTGGTACAAGCCTTTCTCAAGAAACAAGAAAGGTCTCAAATAAACAACCTATCCCTAAAGGAGCTGGATAAAGAACAACAAAGAAAGCCTAAATCCAGTAGGAGAAGAGAAATAATAAAGATCAGAGCAGAAATCAATGAAATAGAAACCCCAAAAAACAATAGAACAGATCAATGAAACTAGGAGCTGGTTCTTTGAAAGAATTAATAAGATGGATAAACCCCTGGCCAGACTTATCAAAAAGAAAAGAGAAAGGACACAAATAAATAAAATCATGAATGAAAGAGGAGAGATCACAACCAATACCAAAGAAATACAAACAATTATAAGAACATATTATGAGTAACTCTTCGCCAAAAAATTTGACAATCTGGAAGAAATGGATGCATTCCTAGAGACATATAAATTAACAAAACTTAACTAGGAAGAAATAGAAAACCTGAACAGACCTATAGCCAGTAAGGAGATTGAAACATTCATCAAAAGTCTCCAAACAAACAAAAGCCCAGGGCCTGACACCTTCCCAGGGGAATGCTACCAAACATTTAAAAAAGAATTAATTCCTATCCTCCTGAAACTGTTCCAAAAAATAGAAGTGGAAGGAAAACTTCCAAACTCATTTTATGAGGCCAGCATCACCTTGATCCCAAAACCAGACAAGGATCCCATCAAAAAAGAGTATTACAAAATGGCTAAAATTAACAAGTCAGGAAATGACAGATGCTGGTGAGGATGTGGAGAAGGGGGAAGTGTCCTACACCGTTGGTGGGAATGCAAGCTGGTACAACCATTCTGGAAAACAGCATGGGGGTTCCTCAAAAAATTGAAAGTAGAGCTACCTTATGACCCAGCAATTGCATTACTGGGTATTTAACCTAAGGATACAAACGTAGTGATCCGAAGGGGCACGTGCACCCGAATGTTTATAGCAGCAATGTCCACAATAGCCAAGTTATGGAAAGTTATGGAAAGAACCTAGATGTCCATCAACAAATGAATGGATAAAGAAGAGGTGGTATATATATACAATGGAATACTATGCAGCCATCAAAAGAAATGAAATCTTGCCATTTGTGACGACATGGATGGAACTAGAGGGTATTATGCTCAGTGAAATAAGTCAGTCAGAGAAAGACAACTATCATATGGTCTCCCTGATATGAGGAAGTGGAGATGCAATGGGAGTGAGGGTTAAGGGGTGTAGGAAAAGAATAAATGAAACAAGATGGGATCAGGAGGGAGACAAACCAAAAGAGACTCTTAATGCCATAAAACAAACTGAGGGGGGTGGGGGGGGAGGTGTGTTGGGAGAAGGTGGTGTGGTTACATTATATGTTTAAATTAAAAAAAATTAAAAATATTTAAAAAAAGAGTATTACAGACCAATATCCTTTATTAACACAGATGCGGAAATTCTCACCAAAATACTATCCAATAGGATCCAACAGTACATTAAAAGGATTATTCACCACGACCAAGTGGGATTTATTCCAGGGTTGCAAGGTTGGTTCAACATCTGCAAATCAATCAATGTGATACAATACATTAATACAAGAAAGAACAAGAACCATATGCTACTCTCAATAGATGCTGAAAAAACATTTGACAAAGTACAGCATCCCTTCCTGATCAAAACTCTTCAAAGTGTAGGGATAGAGGGCACATACCTCAATATTATCAAAGCCAGCTATGAAAAACCCACTGCAAATATCATTCTCAATGAAGAAAAACAGAGCTTTTCTGCTAAGGTCAGGAACAGAGCAGGGATGTCCATTATCACCACTGCTATTCAACATAGTGCTAGAAGTCCTAGCCTCAGCAATCAGATAACAAAAAGAAATTAAAGACATCAAAATTGGCAAAGAAGAAGTCAAACTATCACTCTTTGCAGATCATATGATGCTATATGTGGCAAACTCAAAAGACTCCACTGAAAATCTGCTAGAACTTGTACAGGAATTCAGTAAAGTGTCAGGATATAAAATCAATGCACAGAAATCAGTTGCATTTCTTTACACCTACAACAAGACAGAAGAAATAGAAATTAAGGAATCAATCCCATTTACAATTGCACCCAAAACCAAATAAACCTAACAAAAGAGGCAAATAATCTATACTCAGAAAACTATACAGTACTTATGAAAGAAATTGAGGAAGACACAAACAAATGGAAAAATGTTCCATGCTCATGGATTGGAAGAACACATATTGTGAAAATGTTTGAACTACCTAAAGCTATCTACACATCTAATGCAATCCCTATTAAAATCCCATCAATTTTTTTCAAGAAATGGAACAAATAATTCTAAAATTTATATGGAACCAGAAAAGACCTCGAGTAGCCAAGGAAATATTGGAAAAGAAATCCAAAGTTGGTGGCATCACAATTTTGGACTTCAAGCTATATTAAAGCTGTCATCATCAAGATAGTATGGTACTGGCACAAAAACAGACACATAGATCAATGGAACAGAATAGAGAGCCCAGAAATAGATCCTTAACTCTATGGTCAACTAATCTTCACCAAAGCAGGAAAGAATGTCCAATGGGAAAAAGACAGCCTCTTCAACAAATGGTGTTGGGAAAATTGGACAGCCACATGCAGAAAAATGAAATTGAACCATTTCCTTATACCACACAAGAAAATAGACTCAAAATGGATGAAGGACCTCAGTTGAGAAAGGAATCCATCAAAATCCTTGAGGAGAACACAGGCAGCAACCTCTTCTACCTCAGCTGTAGCAACTTCTTCCTAGGAACATTGCCAAAGGCAAGGGAAGCAAGGGCAAAAGTGAACACTGGGACTTCATCAAGATCAAAAGTTTTTGCACAGCAAAGGAAACAGTTAACTAAACCAAAAGACAACTGAGAGAATGGGAGAAGATATTTGCAAATGACATATCAGATAAAGGGTTAGTATCCAAAAATCTATAAAGAGCTTAGCAAACTCAACACCTAAAGAACAAATAATCCAATCAAGAAATGGGCAGAGGACATGAACAGACATTTCTGCAAAGAAGACATCCAGATGGCCAACAGACACATGAAAAAGTGCTCCACATCCCTCAGCATCAGGGAAATACAAATCAAAACCACAATGAGATACCACCTCACACCAGTCAGAATGGCTAAAATTAACAAGTCAGGAAATGACAGATGTTGGCAAGGATGTGGAGAAAGGGGATGTGTCCTACACTGTTGGTGGGAATGCAAGCTGATGCAACCACTCTGGAAAACAGCATGGAGGTTCCTCAAAAAGTTGAAAATAGAGCTACCTTATGACCCAGCAATTGCACTACTGGGTATTTACCCTAAAGTTACAAACGTAGTTATCTGAAGGGGCATGTGCACCCGAATGTTTATAGCAGAAATGTCCATAATTGCCACCTATGGAACGAACCTAGATATCCATCAACAAATGAATGGATAAAGAATAGGCAGTATATATATATACAATGGAATACTATGCAGCCATCAAAAGAAATGAAATCTTGCCATTTGCAATGACATACATGGAACTAGAGGGTATTATGCTTAGCGAAATAAGTCAATCAAAGAAAGACAGCTTTCATATGATCTCCCTGATATGAGGAAGTGGAGATGCAACTGGGGGGAAGGGCTTGGGGGGTTGGAAAAGAATAAATGAAACAAGATGGGATCAGGAGTGAGATAAACCATAAGAGTCTCTTATCACAAAACAAACTGAGGGGGACCATCGGGAGGGGGGTAGTGAAAGGATGGTGGGTTTATGGACATTGGGGAGGGTATGTGCTATGGTGAGTGCTGTGAAGTGTGTAAACCTGGTGATTCAGAGACCTGCACCTCTGGGGCTAATAATACATTGTATGTTTATAAAGATTTTAAAAATGTAAAAAAAGAATAAGAAAAAGAAACAATCATCAGAAATTTTTATCAACAGTTATATAGCAATAAGTTAAGTAACCTAAAAGAAATGAATGCATTTCTAGAAACCTATAAACTTCCAAAACTGAGTCAGGAAGAAATTGACAACTTGAATAGACCAATATATAGTAACGAGATTGAAGCAGTGATGGAAAACCTCCTAATTTCTTTTCAGTTCTTTTCTTCTGCTTTCTTTGGATTTAATATGCTCTTCTTTTTCTAATTTTTAAAGTGGATGATTTGCTTGTTGATTTAAGATCTTTCTTTACTAATATATACATTTAGTGCTAAAAATATCCCTCTATTTAGTATTTTTGCTGCATCCCACAAATTATAAATTGTGTTTCTACTCTCATTTAAAGTACTTTATTTTTTTCTTGGATTTTTTTGACCCCTTGCTTTAAAACATGTTGTTTATTCTCCACTTATTTGATTATCTTCCAGCTATGTTTCTGTTATTGATTTCTGGTTTAATTCCATTGTGGTCTGTTAGCAGACACTGTATAATTCCTATTCTTTTAACTTTGTTAAAATGTGTTTTATGGCTCAGAATGTGGTGTATTTTTGTGGATGTTCTATGAGCTTCACAAGAATTTGTGTTCTGCTGCTCTTGGTTGAAACAGTTTATAGATGTCCCTTATATTCAGCTGGTTGGTGGTGTTATTGAGTTCAATATATCTTGACTGATTTTTTTGACCACTGGATATGTGCATTTCTGAGAGAGGGGTGTTGAAGTATCCAGCCATGATAGTAGATTCATCTATTTTTCTTTGCAATTTTATTAGTTTTTGTCTCACATAGTTTGATGCTTTATTGTTGGGTTTATACATCTAAAATTTTTTTTTATATCTTCTAGGGGAATTGATTCTTTTAGAACTGTGTAATTCCCTTCTTTACTTCTCCATAACTCTCCTTGCTTTGAAGTCTACTCTGCCTATAATTAATATAGCCCCTCCCACTTTCTTTTGATTAATGTTTAGCATAGTTTTTCTTTCTCCATCCACTTATTTTTATTTTCTTATTTTTATTTAAGTTACCACATAATGCAATATTGTTTTCTAGAGTAGAATTCAGTAATTCATCACTTACATATAATCCCCTGTGCTCATCACAAGTGCCCTCTTTAATACTCATCACCAACCTAGCCCATCTCTTACCCACCTCCCTCCATTAACTGTCTATTTGTTCTCTGTCATTAAGAGTCAATTATGGATTCTTTCCCTCTTCTTTTTTCTTTTCCCACTTCCCCTATGTTCATCAGTTTTCTTTCTTAAATTCCACGTATGGATAGGATCATCTGGTATTTGTCTTTGACTGACTGGCTTATTTCATTTAGCATAATACACTCTAGCTCCATCCATCCATTTGCTTTTAGTCTATATATGTCCATATATGGGTCTTGTTTTTTTTTTTTTAATCTACTCTAGCAATCCCTTTTACTTAGTGCATTCAGACCATTGATGTTCTAAGTAATTATTGATATCATGTTTGTTACTTTTTCCTACATGCTGTTGTTTCTAATTTTGTCTTCCACTCTTTCTTTTTTGCCTTTTGTAATTTTAATTAAGCATTTTATGATTGCACTTTCTCTCCTCTCTTCATTTCATTTGTAATTCTCTTTTTACTGTTTTTAGTTGCTGCCCTAGAATTTTCAATTTACATTTATGAATAATCCAAGTCCACTTTCAAATATACTATATTACTGCATGGGTAGTGTGAGTACATTGTAACAAAATAATCCTAACTTTTCCCTTGTATCATTACTGTCATTCATGTTCCTTTTACATAAGCACACATAAGGATATCTATATACATAATCATACATATCTGAATACATTGTCATTTGTATTATTTTGGACAAATTATTGTCAGATCAATTAAGAAAAATAAGTTTTATTTTATCTTCACTTATTTCTTCTCCAGTGCTCTTTTAAATTTTAATTTTACTTTTTTAAAGATTTTATTTATTTACTTATTTGACAGAGAGAGAGCACATGCAGGGGGAGCAGGATGAGGAAAAAGCAGGGTCTTGACTGGGCAGGGACTCTAATGTGGGTCCTGATCCCAGAACCCTGGAATAATGACCTGAGCTGAAGGCAGACATGACAAAGGAGCCATGCAGGTGCCCCTCCAATGCTCTTCTTTATTTTATGTAGATCTGAGTTTCTGACCTATTTTATTTATCTTCTCTCTAAATAACTTCTTTCTTAAAATGTTTTACAAGGCAACGGTGCTTAGGTGGCTCAGTTGATTAGGCACCTGACTGACTCTTGATTTCTTGGTTTCTGAGGCTCATATATAATTCCTGTATTTTCTTCTTTCTAGGTAAATTGTTTTTTACCTCTGGACTTTTCCTTAACTTTGACTTTCTGTGGTTTAAAAATAATATACCTATCATGGGTGAAAGGAGTCAGAAAGTACAAACATTTTTTTGTTGTAAAATAAATCATGAGGGTGTAATGTACAGCATGTCAACTATAATTAACAATATTGTATTGTATATTTAAAAATTTCTAACAGAGTAGATCTTGAGGGTTCTCATCACAAGAAAAACAAAAATTCTGTAACTGTGCGTGATGACAGATGTTAACTGGAGTTGTTATGGTGATCATTTCACATTGTATACAAATACAGAATCATTATGTTGTACATCTGAAACCAGTGTTATATGTCAGTTATAACTTAAATTTAAGAAAAAACCCTGATTTTTCCACTGCTCAGCACTGCATATAACATGTATGTATGTATATGTGTATATATATGTGCAGATATGTATATGTGTGTGCATGTATGACAAATGACCATTTCCTATCAATCCTAAAGCCTAATTTAAAAAATCCACCTTTAGTGAAGTATATTTGACAAATAAACTATAAGATATTGGGGAGCCTGCATGGCTCAGTTGGTTGATCAACTGCCTTCAGCTTGTGTCATAATCCTGAGGTTCCAGGATTAAGTCCCATGTCAGGCTCCCTGCTAAATAGGGAGTCTGCTTCTCCCTCTGACCCTCCCCCTTCTCATGTTCTTTCTCTCTCAAATAAATAAAATCTTTTAAAAAACTGTAAGATATGTTTAAAAATGAATGCCTAGATTTTTTTTTGTTGTTGTTGAGTGTGAAGAGGGACTCATTTATTCTGCTTGCTATACTCTGATATACTCTGAGCTTCTTGGACTTGTGGTGTGATGTCCAACATTAATTTGGGGACATTCTGAGTCATTATTTCAAGTATTCTGTTTCTTCTTTTCCTGATATTTTCATTATGCATATGTTACACCTTTTGTTATTAGCATCCCACAATTTTTGTATATTCTGTTTCTTCAGTCTTTTGTCTTTTTTCTTTACAGTTTTGGAATTTTTAATTAAGATGTTCTCAAGCTCAGAGATTTTTTTTAAACCATGTGCAGTCTACAAATAAATCCATTGAAATTGTTCTTTATTTTTGTTTTTGATCTCTAGCAATTCTTTTCTTTCTTAGAATTTCCATTTTTTTCTGCTTACTTTGCCCATATGTTAGTACATGCTGTCTATTTTACCCATTAGAACCTTATGTATATTAATTATAATTGTTTTAAATTTCCAACCCGATAATTCCAACATCTTTTTCATGTCTGAATCTGATTCCAATGCTTGTTCTGTGTCTTCAAATTTTTTTTGCTTTAGTATCTCTTAAATCCTGTCCAGCAAGACATAATGTGCATGGCACTGGTTCCTGTGGAGATTTTTCGTAGTGTGTTTCTGCTCTAGTAACTTGTGGTTGTCTGTATTCACCAGCACTCTCCAATTTGGGGGCATATTTTACCTCGTGACCTCATTTTTCTTGTGGATCTAAAAAGAGTTGTTTTTTAGTGTGGTTGGATTTTCACTTTTCAGTAGTACTGAGTGGATATTTCCAAACTTCTTACATGTTGGACCAGGAGCCAGAAGTCCTCTTGACTGATTTTGTTTAATCTAGCATATCAAAAAAGATACCTTTCACAGTTGATGCTTAATAAATTCGGTCTTATTAAAAAATGAGTAAAGTTTGTTACCTGAGGATTTTAAAGCAGTAAAATATAGTGTATTTTTCCTCTACAACCAAACAAGAAGATGAAACTTTCCTGATAATTTCATTTGGGCTCCTAAATGAATTTACCTAAATTCACTAGAAATTTAATATTGATATGAATAAATGACCTTTGATTGTGTTTTATATCAAGTTTATTTGCATTTACCTGTTTTCTCCATCAATATAGAAATTTATGCAAGGCAGGACCATGTCTTCTATTGTTATTTCTTGTGATATTGCTCATCTTTAAAATGCAATATATTTTGGAAGGTTGACAATCAGAAAGAATCTGTTTGAGATTATTTTTCTTTGCAAATGACATGTAATGATTGAGTAACAACTTATATGGTGTATAAGATTACTAGATATTACTATATAAAGAAATCTAGGACAGGTGACATGGTGATAAGTATGACTATATACAAATGGAGAGAGAATTATTATGGGCTTATTAACAGGCTTACTCTTATTAGTGTATGGAATTTCTGATGGTATTTCTCATCTACCTTTATACACATATTTTCCACACTGATAGAAATTCATAATGGGGGGACATGGGATATAAAATTAACTTCTCATAATTTTCTTGAATTACCAAAATGTACTAGGTTTCACTAGCAAAGTAAAATGAAATTCAGGAACATTAATCTAAAAAAACAAGCTGTTATCTATTTACCTAGATAAAAGCCTCATACTTCCATTTCATTTTCCCCCCATTATATTCATGGCCTCTGTTAAAATACTATTGTTCCAAATTGAAAACAACAACAAAAAAAGATTGTTAATTCCATACACAGATTTGTAACCTAGTATGGCTAGTGAGCTCATAATGAACTACATTATTTGAAGCAGCATTTTGTTATGGAACATGGTTTTTACTTGGTCTCTTATTTCTGTTCATTAAAACAATGAGCACATCATAATGAATAAAACATTTGTATGCCATTTATTATATCCAATACTAAGGTGTCAATACTGACCATAAATTGAACTCATGCTCTCCCATGCTCATGCCAAAATCCATTGAATAGACATCTAAAAATTGTTGGGAAAACAAAAGGTTAGGTTTTGCACAGGCTGTTGACATCTGTATATCTTCTGGAAACCTAAACAGTATTCATTTTGGAGAGTAGAGAACATGAACAAATGGCATTTGATCTTATGTGACACAAGGATAAAGTAAATGTAATTTACTTTGTGCTAAATATAATTCTGGAATTATTAAAAAATGTGCTTTTTTCAGGAATGAAAATAACTAGAAAGATTTTAAAAGGTACAGGGAATTCTGCTGCCATCTAAGTTATTAGATTGCTCAGTATTTCTAAAGAATATTAAGTCACATGTATGAATATAAAATTATTGTCTCACTGACTTGATGCCCTCAGGACTAAGGTAATGGTAATTTTAAAATCCTGACTGTTACCACTTTAAACACCAATTTTTCCATTAACATATAATGTATTATTTGCTCCAGGGGTACAGGTCTGTGAATCATCAGGCTTACACATTTCACAGTACTCACCATAGCACATACTATCCCCAAAGTCCATAACCCAGTGAACACCAAATTTTAAAGTGTTAACCATATTTGATAGAAATCTTTCTGGCATATGTTAAATGTTTTTCAGCTGAGGAAAAAAATACTATAGTTTTATACTACCCAAAATTAAAATAAAATAAGTATTTTAAAATTTTGTATCAATAGTTACATTTTCAAAGAATCCAAAAGTATGAACAATATACATAAATAAGACAATTCACATAAGTGAAGAATATTACTAAAATTGCAGTTCTTGCCATGGAAGCTAGGTAGACTTAAAATGATCAAGATTCTTAGAATTCTCCTTATTAGGTTTTGTCATATTAACTAATTATAAAGATGAAATTAGCATGAATGAAAAGAATACCCATCTATTCTTATATTTATTTTAATGTTAATTATGTCCACTGAATTTGCTGACTTGCATAATTTAATATAAAGATGGGAATCAAGAGAAAATTTCATACAATTCCATATAATTGGAAGAAGAAGAATGGCAAGTAGTGATAGCAGATGCTCTCAAGTCTCTCAAAGGGATTTGAGAGATCACCCTCATATGTAATCAGTAATTTCTTCACAAAAATGATTCCATAGTTAATAGTATCATAATCAACACTTAAGAGAGGAGATGAGATAATCAATATTAAGTTCCAATTAAGTAGACTGGAGAGGGTCTACAAAAGTCTTCCAAAATAGGTAATAATTTGACTTATAAGAAAAGAAAGGTCTTAGAGGAATTGAAAGGGAGGCAGGCAGTGTTCCTTACCTGAACATTGATGTAAACAATAATATTAAAAGAAAACATATTTCTCTATGTTGAGAAATGTATACAGCTTATTTCTCATAAATATGCAAGACCATATATAGGAAGTGAGTTGAGTAAAAACCTGTATTTACATAAACTATTAATTAAATGACCCAATTTGCATATCATTTGCACCTCATTACCATACCTGTCCATCAGTTCTGGACACCAGCTATTAAAGCAGCAAACACACAACCTTAAATTAGAGGAAGAAAGAAAAATCAGTGACTTTAATATGACTATATCATTTATTTTTAGTGGTAGAATATATGGATTTAGTTACAATAATGATCAAATCATTTTGGTATTTTATGAGAAATAGGGTTATCAATCACATTTAAAATACAATTTTTAGGCAAATTTTACATATCAGTATAATCACATATTTTTCAAGGATGGATTCAAGTTAGTTAACATATAGTGTTGTGTTGTCTTCAGTAGAATTTAGTGATTCATCACTTACATACAACCTCATTGCTCACCACAACAAGTACACTCCTTAGTGCTCATCACCCATTTAGTTCATCCCCCCTGAACCTTGCCTCAAGGTTGAACTGAGCAACCCTCAGTTTGTTCTCTGTATTTAAGAGTCTCTTATGGTTTTCCTCCCTGTTTTTTTTTTTTTTTAAGATTTTTTTTTATTTATTTGAACAGACAAAGATCACAAGCAGGCAGAGAGGCAGGCAGAGAGAGAGAAGGGGAAGCAGGCTCCCTGCTGAGCAGAGAGCCTGATGCAGGGCTGGATCCCAGGACCCTGAGATCATGACCTGAGCCAAAGGCAGAGGCTTTAACCCACTGAGCCACCCAGGTGCCCCCCCTCCCTGTTTTTATCTTATTTTCCTTCTCTTCCCCTATGTTCATCCATTTTATTTCTTAAATTCTACATTTGTGTGAAGTCAAATGATATTTTTCCTTCTCTGACTGATTTTTCTTAACATAGTACCCTCTAGCTCCATCCACATTGTTGCAAATGGCAACATTTCATTCTTTTTGATGGCTGAGTAATATTCCATTATATATATGTCACTTCTTTATCCATTTGTCAGTCAATGGACATTTGGGCTCTTCCCATAACTTGGTTATTGGTTATTATTGATAGTGTCGCTATAAACAGCAGGTGCATGTGTCCCTTCAAATCTGCATTTTGTAGCCTTTGGATAAATAACCAGTAGTCACAAGGTAGTTCTATTTTTAACTTTTTGAGAGACTTCCATACTGTTTTCCAGAGTGACTGTACCATTTTGCAGTCCCACTAATGGTTCAAATGGATACTAATGGATATAATTCTGATATCCTATGTCTTTTGATTAGTGCATTTATTCCATTTATACTCAGAGTAATTATTGGTAAATATGAATTTAATGTCATTATATTTCCTGGAAAGTTGCTGTTCCTGTAGATTGTCTCTGTTCCTTTCTCATCTTTGTTGTTTTGGTCTTTTTTTCCCCCACACTTAAAAGGCCCCCTTTTTTTTAACATGTTAATTCATGAACATTTGAAAGATTGTCTCTTTCCACTAAGTATATACAGAGCTTTGGAAAGAACACACAGAGAGCAAGGAAGGGAGAGGGAATATCTAGTGTCTATTAGAGTAACTGAACTGATTTTGGCAACAGATAGGATGGTTGCAGTGCGACAGCCCTCACAGCATTGTCATGATAGCTTTGTGGATAAGATGCAGAAACACACCAGATGCTGGTAAAGGACTGTAGATTGAAGGAAAGGTGATTGCTGATTAATTCATCATTGTCTGCTAAGATAAGGCCTTTAACAATATGTTTCAGAGCTCTGTTCCTTTAAAAATGTCCCATTCAACAGTTCTATCAATGGTTTTTCTGAACACACAGAAGTCATTTGTTGATGACACAAATCTAGATTGGTAGTTAATACATTATATGATAAATTTAGATTCTAAAGATCTTGACAGTGTGAAGAACACTCTGAATCAAACAAGAAGAAACTTGATAATACAGAACTCCACACTTAGTCCGATACACATTACACATTAAAAAGAAAAACAAAACAACGTCTCACTTATAATGAAATTAACATCAAGGAACTAATATATATAAAAAACACTGATAGTGTACAGAAGAAGGCTAGGCTATACTATGATCACCATTAATAAATTTGGAGTACATTCCTGGAAACAGGGTGCATAGAATTAAAATAAACTCACTCTCTTCTACTTTGTGTCCAGTTATTTGAATCACACTTTAAGGGAATTGCAAAGATAGTGAAGATTACTTAGGATGATAAAAAAAATGTGCTATATGGAATACCCCTATGTAATAGATATTGAAGCACATGTTAATTGTTTTGTATGGGAGAAGTGGCAAGTATCAGGCTTGAGGGATTAGTGAGTAGGACACAGTCAATGACTCACTGGGGCCTAAGTATAAGATGATGCCAGGAGGAAACATGGTGTATTTAAAATCCATGCCCATCAAATGACAACTTTGCTCAAGAAATGTCTTTTAGTCACAGATGTTATCAGTTGAGACTAGACTGCCCAGAGGGAACAACATAATTAAAGTGACAATAGGTGAGTTGCTGCAGGGAAGCCAGGAATTATCAATAACATACCTTAAATGTCAGAAATAATTTTTCTGACAATTTCCAACTGTGGTAGATTACATATTGTTCCCAATTATCAGAAAAATCATCTCTGACATTTAAGGCACATCTCTCCCAGGGAGGCACTGCAGTCACATGGCAACCAGTTGAGATATATAATCCTCCTTCAGGGAGAGCTACACAATTTGTAGTGTTTCCATGTGAGAAGAGTGTCCTTTTCTTGGACTTGGCCATGTGACTTGCTTTCATCAATAGAATATGAGCAGAAGTGACATTAAAATTTGGAAAGAAGTTTTAAGGGCTATTAGGAGGTTTAGCCGCTTCATTTTTCCTTTCTCCACGAGAACAAAGTAGGAACTGTACACAAGCTTGGTCTTCAGGAAATAGAACATGACTGAAGACTTGTTACACATGCCCAGCTAAAGTACAAAGTGAAGAATAAATAACCTTTGTTGTGTTAGGCCACTAAAATTTGGAGATTGTTATTGAAAACTTCCCTGGAAAAATATGACTGATGAAAAAGTACAGATCCCATGGAAAGTATCTGTGATAGGGTAGAGAGATTAGGCTCTTGGAAAAGCCGCATAAAACTTCCATGGTGCTACTTGGCTAGTTAAGACGCTTGCCACACTAGAGCCTTGTCAAGAGAAGGCCTGGGGTAGACAGATAACTACCTACACCAGCCAAAAAGGGATTACAAGTATTTAGTTGTCTCCAGAAGTAAGAGGTAGAACAAATATAAAATACCTGCTCCCAAATGAATAAGAAATTAGTAATTAGAAATTTTTCAGAGTACTTAGGGTTCCTTCTAAGGTGGATGCTTCTCATTATGGAAGCCATGTGAAGATAGAGTGATTGCTTTTCTGGGATATTGGAGAGAAAGCACTGGGCTAAGTGATTCAATACAATTTCACAGTATAATACAACAAATAACTAATAGTCTCTCTTGCTTTTCTTTTTTTTTTTGGAAGGGCCCCCCCCCAAACTGGTCTAAATAAAATGGAAAAGATGGTTAAATTGATTTTAATGTATCTCTTTCTTAGTGTCCTTTTCCTGTTTTCAGTTACTAGGAAAACTAAAAACCAAGTTTGTTTTTTGTTTTTTGTTTTTTTTTTTTTTTTTTTTTTTACCAGTGCATCTTTCTCTACCTTAAATAACATTTAAACACATCATCAGGGTAATGGGGACCTTGTAGTAGAATATCAAATAATTGACCTAAGCTTGTTTCTGCTTTACATATATACTTACACTCCAGGACAGGCCTTTTATTCCCTCTAATCTTTGCTTATTTATATTAGCTAGGTGTAATAATACTTCCCCTGCCTACTTCATAGTGATGTAACAAATGATATAGGTAAAGACTTTTGTAAACAATTCAGGGATATGCAAATGTAGATAGATATTATTATCTTAATCTTCATCATCATCATCCCTCAATAGATAATAAACTCTAAAAAAGGTTTTATTCCAGGGGCGCCTGGGTGGCTCATCGGGTTAAAGCCGCTGCCTTCGGCTGGGGTCATGATCCCAGGGTCGTGGGATCGAGCCCCGCATCAGGTTCTCTGCTCTGTGGACAGCCTGCTTCCTCCTCTCTCTCTCTGCCTCTCTGCCTACTTGTGATCTCTGTCTATCAAATAAATAAATAAAATCTTTAAAAAAATGTTTTATTCCAATAAAACTGATAAATAGGAAGAAATTATTACTTAATATGGAAATAAAAATGGAAACTTTTTTTCAATAGAGAGGAGATCCTTACCAGAATCTGTCAATCTATAGTACTTAGGTAGCATTTTTTTCCTATGTGTAAGATTTCCTTAAGGGAGAAGTAAATTTGTCATTGAAACTAGGCAATGAGGACCTGTTTAAAATGCTATTTCTTTAAGGTGGTAGGAAAAGAAAAAATGAAACAAGATGGGATCGGGAGGGAGACAAATCAAAAGAGACTCTTAATGTCATAAAACAAACTGAGGGGGGTTAGCGGGGAGAGGGGTTGGGAGAGGGTGGTGGGGTTACATTATATGTTTAAATTAAAAAAGCTTAAATAAAAAAATAAAAAAATAAATAAAATAAAAATAAATAAAATAAAATGCTATTTCTTATAATTCACTATTTGATAACATAAAAGACTTAATGCATGTTTGGTACTCATTTATGTATACTCAGGGTCACTGTTCCCATTAATGACTAATGATTAAAAATTGAAGGATCAGAGTGAACTAACCCAATAACACAAACTGATGACAACATTGAAAGTAGAAAAATTAAACTGTAAGGAAATTTGGAAGGGAAGATTGGAAGTACATATTGTACAAATACAATTTGGTACTAACCAAAAGTTACTAGAAGTAATTCAAAGATATGCATATGAAGAAGTTGATGCTAGACATAATGTACTGTTTATACTGTCTGCTTCATTGTGCACTGCTATCCAACTTCCTAGAATTGTCATTTCACAATCTTTAGGTGCCATATACCCTAATTCTTCTATCCTGGTATATATTTGCAAGCTACACTCATCTTTTTCTTAGCTTTTATCGATACTTTCGTACTCACAGACTCATAGACAAGCAGTGAAAGCCTTGTCTTCATCACATACCTCATTCCCTCAATATTTATTCCAAGGAAATAGCCAGGTAACCCACTAATATGTAACTGGTAACTAGGCGTTATGGCATTGTGAAAGAGACCATTTATGGTTGAATGTAAGATAAAATTTCAGACAGTATGATAAAGTGAAATGAGTTATTAAGAATAGTTAATATAATAAAAAAAAGAATAGTTAATATATATAGTATCTGAGACCAGGTAATTCTTTCAATTATCATTTTGTCAAATTATAAGATTCATGTAATTTAGAGAGTTATCTGTATATTTGATTTCAGCAATCAGATCAATCCTTAAAAGGGATAAAGATTAGGCACTAAAGTTAGAAAAGGTTCTTTAAGGAGCACTGGGTAGCTCAGTTGGTTGAGCATCTGGCTCTTAGTTTTCCCAGGTCATGATTTCAGGATCCTGGATGAGCCCTGCTTTGGGCTCTGCAGTCAGTGGGGAGTCTGCTTGAAGATTCTCTGCCTCTGCTCCTCACCCCATTAATGCTTTCTCTTTCAAATAAATTAAAAAAGAAGAGAGAAGAAGAAAATGTTCTTTAAGTTTGTTCTCCCTATCTCCCCTTTTGGCACTTGATATATGGGAGATAAATTTTCACTGTTATTGTTATTCTGTAATTCATGTAATTCTTTTTGATAGTTTCTAAGTACCACCTATTTTCATGTACAAAGTTAGCAGAAGTAGATGAATTTTTGTTTGGCATGGAATATATACTTTTCATGGGCAATATACCCTTTGAAGACAGGAGTGTTTGATAAGTACACTTCAAGAGAGATTTTTATTAATGCATGCTGTATTCTCATTGTGATGTGTTTAAGATCCTGAAAATTCATTCATGTTGTGATAGGAGGAAATACAAGTTTAAAAATAGTTAATAGTTTTATTTATGTTCTTTCTATTTACTGTATATTGTCAAAATGGATGTGAGGTAGTGTAATAAATGTAACCAATTTCTTGAAGGTAATAACAAATCCTGAGTGAATCTGAACTGATGCTATAGTCCATTAAGTTTCAAACTATGGTTATAATTTTCTTTAACAGACCTAGATACAGGATATAGTTTTTCATTATCATAAACCCAAAGAGCGGACTGAAAGTAGAAAGTTATAGAGGTTGCATGATTCTCACAAAGGCTCTTGTTAAAAGGCCAGAAGTAGTGGATTAGAAAATCTAAACCTGCTTTATGGTTCTGATATCCTCTTTGACTATTAAATACGTAGGACTTTCAAGCATGAGACACTTATGAAAATAAGTCAGGAAGGAACCAGGGCTCAACAACAGTACAAACAACAGAAAATAAATGGTCTTTAAAGACTTAATAAATGCACATGTCACTGTCACTAACTGGATTGTGTGAAACAGAACAGAAGGTACCCCTACTAGAGCAAAATATTTGGCTTTAATACCAAAGCACAAAAAAAGCACATCTCTAGTGTTAGCAATACCTTAAGCTTTACTATTAAAAACATATTTGGATTGTAGCCACATTTAAAAGAGAAAACTAATATAAGTCAAGTGCCCTTTCTTTTCTGGTGCACAGCTTATAGAAATATGTTTATTTTGCCTTCCTGTATTTGCATACATACCACTCTCCTTGTTTCTTTGATAAAAGTTTTATGGGCAATAAATTATAAATCATGCTTATGTAAAATTTATCCCTTTAAATACATATTTTATTTTTTGGCTTTTTAAATGAAAACCATCTTTAGCTTTGTATTTTTAAGAGATTCAAATTCAATACTTTAAGAAATTCATGAATAAGGCATGCTTCAACCTTAATTTGCATTTTTATAGTGTCTGCTGTAGAACAGTATAGATTTTGCTTTCTGAGTGTACTCTTTCAAGCAGACACGATTCCCTTAAGAATAAGCCTTGAGAAAATTCACTTGCCCTTCATAAAACATACATTTCATTATCTCCCTATAAATTGGACACTTCCCTAACATGGTTGTGCATTTGTGCCTACTCCCTGAATATTGTAATATTCTCTAGTTCACATACACACACTAATACAAACAGAAAATGACCATTTTATTGTGTTGAATTGAATGGCAAGTGACCTGACATGAATCCAAAATGCATTCTACCTTCATGAAGATAATCTTGAGTGGCACCTGGGTGGCTCAGTGGGTTAAAGCCTCTGACTTCGGCTCAGGTCATGATCCCAGTGTCCTGGGATCGAGCCCCACATCGGGCTCTTTGCTGAGCAGAGAGACTGCTTCCCCCTCTCTCTGCCTGCCTCTCTGCCTACCTGTGATCTCTGTTTGTCAAATAAATAAATAAAATCTTAAAAAAAAATAACCCTTAAAAAAAAAAGAAGATAATCTTGAAATTGTACAATTCTTTAAGAAAAATCATGTGGGAGAAATTAGTTTTACTGAGCTATAATCACATTTTAAACTTGGTTTAATATGCTAATACATTGGTTAAAATAGCTAATATATTCTATGAATTTAGAATATATTTAGAATACCGAACCAAAGAACTTTTGTTGATAAACTACAAGGGAATAGACCTCTCATACTGTTAGAAAAGGAAACTAAGGGCTATAATAGCAGAGATAACATTCTCTTTTCTCTCTCTTCCCTTCATACAAGCCTATTTCTTAGCAATCACTGGTGTTCATGAAGCTTTTGTTTCATAATTAGGAGAGGATAGGCATATTCCTTTCAGCTAGGGCTTTCAGTAAGGAGGAAAATTTAGGTATCATCTGGGGGCACCATCCTATTATGCAAGAATTAAGATTAGGAAACTCTAACAACCCCCTTTCTTTCACTCATACTCTTTTCTAATGTCAGAATACACTACAGTCATCATCTTGTAATAATTTGATCATTTCTCTCATTCTTAAAGAATTCTCTAATTGTTTCTGTTCTTGTTTTTCTAATTGTATCTCCTCCCCCAAAAGAACATATGTTGAAATGCTATGCTGAGTACCCCAGAATGTGACTTTATTTGGAAATAGGGTCTTTACAGAACTAACCAAGTAAAATTGAGACCATTAGGGTGGGCCCTAATTAATATGACTGGTGTTCTTACAAAAAGAGGAACTTTGGACATAGAGGCATGCATAAGGGAAGACCAAGTGAAGTCCTACCCAGGGGATGCTACATGAAGACAGAGGATTGGAATCATGTATCCACAAGACAAGGAATATTTATAGCTACCAGAAGGTGGGAGAGAGGCAGGCATGGAATAGCAGTTTCCCAAGCACCTCCAGGGGGAGTATGGCCCTGCCAACATCTTGATCTTGAACTTTCAGGCTCCAGAACTACAAAACAATAGATTTTTTGTGTTTTAGGTCCAAATGTCAATATTAATTTTTTCTTCAGAAGTCTTTCTTGTTCTTCTAGTCTCCCACAATATTCTAAATACCTGTGTCATAAAAATTATCTCACTTCACTAATTTAATGTCTATCTTCATTACATGATTCAACATGACTTTAGAGAAAGAACTATGTCTACCTGGTTCATGCCTTAGCTCTATTACTTTCTAACTGCCCAATAAATACGTATTTAACAAATAAACAACATAATGGTAATATGTCATCTTCCTCCTGCCCTGCTCTTGTGCCTAGGTTTGTGCTCTGTTGGAAGGAACATGTATTAGCTTCCTACGGCTGCTGCAAAAAATTGCCAAAAACCTGGTGGCTTAAAACAACACAAATTTATTGTATCACCATTCTGAAGGCCAGAAATTTAAAATCAGGTATTGGCAAGGCAATGCTCACCCTGAAGTTTCTAGGGGAGAAACTTTCTTTGTCTCTTCCAGCTTCTGGTGGATCCTGGCATTCCTTGGTTTGTATGTCATAACTCCAACATATTTCCCTCTTCAAATGGCTTTTCCCCTTGTATCTCTATATCTCACATCTTCCTCTTTCTCTTTCTTATAACTGACATTGAATTTAGGTTATACTTTAAATCTAGGATGATCCCATGTAGATCTCTTTTTAACTTAACCGCATGTGTGAAGACCCTTTTTCCAAATAAGATCACATTCACATACAGAGGTTAGGATTTGAACTTTTATTTTATTTTGTTTATTTTGTTTTATTTTATTTTTTGATGACCACTATTCAACTCACTACAAAGTGAGGCTAATTAATTTGATAAGATTTTGAGACTGAGTATGAGCACAAACTAAGCTGCTCTGGGTTCTAGATGAAAAGTACTGCATGGAATGGACAGAGTTATTCTATCGTTGCATGGGATTCAGTAGTCTGGCACCCAGAGGCCTGGTGACTTTGCTGGCAAGAGGAGATATTGCCTTTGGTATGGACATTAGCATTCTTTCCGTGGCAGAAGCTACAGTGACATTAGCTATGCTCCTTCTAAGAGCTTCAAGGCAGAGAATGTGGGTAAAGTTTGAGCAGAAAAAAAAGTTGGTTGGTGCATACCTGAGACTGTGACTGAGAAGAGGGGTTTCTCAGGACTTTCTGAAGTGACAGGGAAACTGAAGGGGGAAAGTGATGAGCACAGATCCACTGAAAAAGGGAGTATGTGTCATGGTAAACCCATTTTTTTTTTTTTTTTTTGCCCTACAGCCTTGTAAGGCCAGGTAACATTTAGTTTACAACTGAAATTCAAATAAAAAATGAAATATTTCTCGATTATATGAAATAAAATATAAGGAATTTCCAAGAAATTACATTTAGAAGGATGAAACATGTAGTTGAAACTCACAGGATAGCCACTTAATTTTAGACTTAAATTTACCCTTTTTTCCTCATTAGCAATACTATACAACAGAATCAATGAGTGATTTGAGACCTGTTCTCTTTGATTGAAATCTCCTAGTGAGCCTCATTAGAAATAGCAATATTAAAAGGCATAATCAATCTTATATTTAGGTAGAATAACTCCTCTGACTTGACTAACTGCTCAGTATGGTGTCCTAAATTACTCTGGGTTAAAAGAGAAAATATCACTGGAAAGTATCAATATTTTATATTAACAGCCATTTCCATTTGCTATAAATGATTTTTTTTTTCCCTGACACTTTGCAATATGATAATACACTGGAGCAATTGTCTTACATGCAAAAGACTTAGTGTGACATGATCAGGGGGAAATAAAAAAAAACAAAAAGCAAAAAACTCCAGAAAGAACAAAGAACATGGAATCAGAATTTCTGTTTGGAGTCCTAAAAAGTCACATAACCTTGACCTAATCTTTCTGATAAATCCAAAGGGCTCCTAGCTCTGCCACTATATGATTCTAAAAGAAAAATGTGTTATAAGACATGTCTGACTTTTGCAACAGTCTCTTTAGAGGGCAAATCTGTTTGTGGCACTGTGGATGAAGTTTTACATAACCAAAGCATCAGCTGAAAGCTTTTGGCAAAGTCTCTGGAATCTACAAGGCATAATTTTACAAGGAATCTCAAAGGGAACCAAATTAGCCCAATATGCATGGGGCTAACTCCACTAGGGAATCAGGCAGAGAAGGAGAGTTAGTAGAAGTTCTTAGATCTCATACGGAAAAGAAAATAAGTCTGTCAGCTATTTATTTATTTTACCTTTTACTGGCTAAATATTGGAAACTATTATTTAGCTTTTGAAGAATCTACCATTTCTCAATACTTTCATTATCTTTTGCAAATCATATCATGTGTAGCTTGTACAAAGTTTCGCACTTTGTTCTTTTTCTCCCCCTTCCTTCCTTCCCTTCTTCCCTGCCCTGCCCTGCCCTACCCTGCCCTACCCTGCCCTACACTGCCCCATCCTTCCCTTCCCTATCTATTTTTAAAAAGATTTATTTGAGAGAGAGAGAAACAGACTCCCCACTGAGCAGGGAGAGTGACAGAGTTATTGATCTGGGACCAGAAGACCACCTGAGCCAAAGGCAGAAGCTTAACTGACTAAGCCAACCAGACACCCTCTTTTCTCCCCATCTTAAGGCTTTTGCATAAGAGACCAGGATTTTATTCAATTTTGAAGTCAATTTACTTGGGCTTCCTCTCTAACATCAGAGGTGAGTATTTCTTATTCACTTATGACATAAGTGCATATTTCAAACTTAAACCAATAACTTAGAATCCATACTAGGGTGAAAAAGAAATGAAAAAAAAAATATTAGTAGCAATTTCCTCAGAGAAATATTTAAAAACAGGAGGTTTCTACTTTCTTTTGTGACTAGACTAAGCTAGCTAGTAAAAGTAAAGTTCTTATCAATATTTGATATCAAAATCAGTTCCCTTCTTTAAAACATCATTTTAAGTAAGTTATATTGTCTCATTTTTTGCTGATTCAGCAAATGAAAACTAGATTCATTTCAATAAGTTATTACATGATTACTATGTTATAAAACACTTTTTTTACTATACAGTCATACTAAAAGATAATGTTCTGGCTTTAATTACTATCTATATCAACTGTGAAGATGCCTCCATTTTTCTGGATTATGGCTTTACTGAATTCTACTGTATTATATAGCATTAAGGGATTATGACCTTCATGGAATCATATAAAATATGATTAAAGTGAAGTCTTTTTTTTTTTTTTTTTAAAGTGAAGTCTTTATTACCTTAGTTAAAATATGGGTTTGGGCTGTATTTACAGAACAGATACCCAACAAACGTATGAAAACCTGTTCAGTTTTATTAGTAATGAGTGAGACATGTTTAAACAATAAGATCTATTCATTTGTTAATAAATTAGCTAATATTAAAAAATAATGCAACTAAATTTATGAAAAAAATCTAAATTTTTAGAAACTTTCAAGAAAGTATTTTATCAATAAATAGTCTTATGATATAGGCAACAATTTTCCTTCTGGAATTTTATCATAAGATAGATATTTGATATATAGACAATAAATATAAAATTGTATAATAATTTATCACATTTTCTGTTATTAGCATATTGCCCAATATTGACTAGTCCCTTTCCTATATTATTTCCTGCAATCTTTATAACATCCCTCATGCCTTCTGGTTTCCTGTTTGGCATGTAAGGAGCTGGGAAATTTCCACTCTATCCTAACAACAAGTAAAAAGCTGAAAAAATTGAAAATTAATAACTCTTCTTAGATTTGTCAGGAAATTGCGGTCACAGGGCCCCTAAATTTGGAATAACAGACAGGCAAATGCGGAGAATTACAACTTAGCAGAAGCTCAGGAGCAGAAACCTCCATGAGAAGCAGTGCTAGGGGAGGGATACCTGAACTGTGATTGAAATATTTCTCAAGGCTCTGTGTGGATGAGTATGAAAGTTGAGAATTCTAGCACGACTCAATATTTTTGTGAGTTTTATCTCCAGGAACACAATTTTTCATGGTGAAGACTGGAGAAAAAAATCCCTTCATACTTCTGGCAGGAAGAGAGGAAAAATAGCCATTTTGAAATACATGGGAAATATTCTGTTCTTCTCTATAAGACCTGCCCTCAAGTAATCCTCAAGAGGATTACTTTACTAGAGCTTAACCTGCTGGGGTTTTATTGAAATTTAACTGATCTGGGAGAGGGGCAGTGCCCAACTCCAGACCCTTCTTGCCATTCTATCCCTTGTAAGGGGAGAAAACTGAGAAACGCTGGTGAAGGCCATAGTCCAAAGGCACATACTCACTGAAGACTACCTAAACACAAGACTGTAGGATGCTGCCTCTCCCCCACACATTTCACCACCACATCAATAAGAGCTCATTTATCACAGTACCTTTTACTCAGTAGGCCATATCCAGCTTTCACAAAATATACAGTGAATACTAAGAGGCAAAAAACAGTTTGAAGAGACAAAACAAGCATTAGAACCAGACTCAGAGATGGCATGGATGTTGGAAATATCAGATTGGGAATTTAAAATAACTATGATCAGTATGCTAAGGGTGCTAAGGGAAAAAGTAGACAATATTAAGGAACAGATGGACAATATAAGCAGAGAGATGGACATTCTTAGAAAGGATCAAAAAGGAATGCTAGAAAAAAAAAACACTGTAATCAAAATGGAGAATGCCTTTAGTAGGCTCCTTATTAGACTGGATATGGCTGAAGAAAGTGGACTTGAGGGTATATTGAACCCCTGTTTGAAGCTGAAATGTAGAGAAGTATAGATCACATAACTCTCAAGTGACAGACACCATATTCTCATCCAGATTTGTTTGATTTCAAAGTAAATGCTCACTGACTCTCTCCACGATCTTCTTTCTCTCTTTTTACTAAAACATAATGGAATTAGCAATTAATAATGAAACAGTAGAGGAATATATACTGACAAGAGAAATGTTCACTATACATCTTCAAGAAAAAAAAAACACTCTAAAAATATGTTCTATTTGATCCAAGTTTGTCAAATATTATTTTTACCTGTGTTAAAAAAAAATGAAAGGATTATACCCACATGTCTAATAGTGTTTAGTTATGAACCTAGGAATTATAGTTGACTTTTTTTTTCTTATTTTGTTAAGGGTTTTCTGAATTTGTGGATATTTCAACAATGCATATATATGATTTGTGATTCTAACAGTTAAAAACTATGTTGAAAATAACAATAATGAAAACAAAAATGAAGAGGAACAGAATCTTAAACATTATATTCTAAACAATATTATGAGCAACCAAGCCCAAAGGAAATGCTAAGGGATTGGTATTAAAACTTTTATCATTATATTAGTGATGAATAATAAATATTTTCCTATACAAGCTAGTTATAGGACTTTTATGAATTGCAGATTTCTATATTAATAATGAATCATAAGAAAATTTGTCCTTTTCTCTACATGCAATCTCCTTCTTACCTACTACTATCCTATAATAATGGTGGCTAAGTAATATTTGAGGAGAGTTTTGTTCATGCAGGAAAAGTGATATAACATGCTCAGCTACTACCTTTTCTTCAGTTTTTGTGGTTCACATGTTTCAAAAGTTTATGTCATCCAAGTAGAAAATATAATAGGGAGAGATGGAGGTTTTTATTTCTATTTTTTCAAACTTGTCACCTTGGAAGAGAAAATAACTCTTTATTTTGTAACTTAGACAGGAGGCAAACAGCGCATGGCATTGCTGACTGAGCTGTAAAATCAAAATTGACAAATCCTGGAGGAGAAGAAACTTACCATTGCAAAGTCAGGTATTGCTGTGCTCACTTCCTGGGCTTTCCTGGTGTGTTCCTGCTGCTGTTCAGCAGCGCCCAGGATCCAGCTGACAATAGTTTGGCTTCTCAGATGAGTCAAATAGGAAAAAAAAAAAAATTATCATAAGGAAATGAAAGGGTTGGCACAGAGGAAAGTCTCTCTTTCTGCTCTTGTTATGATGAAAGGTCAGAGAGAAAGGCTGATGAAAAAACTCAGCATGAGGTATGAGAAAAGAAGGAGAATTAGATTTCTGTTTACCTCCAATTTTCTTAAAACCAAATGTTGTTCAAAGTTAGTAGCAAAGACTCACTGATGACATGAGCTCCACTAAAATATGATGCTCAGATATCACCGGTGGAGTTGATATTCACTACAACCCTTTGCAAAGTGTTTTGACAAGAGCTACCAACATCCATATGTATGTTCATATACTTTGGTATGTATAAAATGCTGTCTACACAGATCTAAATACATTGGTGTTACATACTGGGAAAATTGAAGGTAAATAAATATATTTTGAGTCAGGAATATTTGTTCAATGGTTAATGAAAATATGGTATATCAATTTGATGGAATAGGCAGAATGAATAGAAACACAGAAAATGTTAGAGAGCAATGCTACTTTGACAAAAGCAATATATAGATAGCAGGTATACAATAGTTTAAATTGTATGAAAAAAAATGTGGGTATTTAAAGAAAAGTAATGTTAGTGGCTAGCAAAATAACACTGATGAATAGATGAAGGGGATTAAGGGTACTTACCATGATGAGTAAAGAGTAATATATAGAATTGTTGAATCATCTCATTGTGCCCTGAAACTAAAATAATACTGTGTGTTAATTATACTTGAATAAAAAGAAAAGACACACAGATGAACAAGTTTAAGCATAAAACCAAAGAAATGCTATTTAGAATTAAGAGAATGTCAATTCATATTAGCAAGTTAATATTCTAATGTTTAGAAAAATAAAAATGTACTATGGAAAAATAATAATAGTGATGAATTAATAGAGTAATGAGTTAATGGAGATCTTACTCTACTTCTTATTTTTTAAAAAAATTTATAATGTTATACTTTTCTTATATTAAGAAAGTCATAAAAATGATAGTTAAAATCTAATTTTTGCTTGCCAATAAACTAGTGTTTAGATTAATCTCCAGAAAGCATTTAAGAAATGAATCATTCTAAATCTGATCTTTATGACTTATGCAATAACACTGAGGAAATATGCACATAATGACTTCTGCTTGTATTAACTTACCTGTTACTAATGTGATGTGCACAGCTTGAAGTAAAAAGAAGAAACAAACACTGAAGCAGGTAAGTTGCACAATTAAGTTGATGCTCTTCAACATTTCTCAAGATTTCTCAAGTTAACACAGAACTGGAGAATGGGGATGTTTCTATGGTACACTGTAGTACACTGAAGGAGATGTACTCATTGGGTAGAACTTTGAGGGCATGGCTGAGTAAAGCTTCATTTGCCAAGGTTGCCCCAAGCCCCCCCACCATTTCAAGTGTATCAAGGGATTAATAGTTCAACATACTTGAAATTTATTGAGAAGTTCCTCTTTGAAACATGGTTCAGGAAATGAGTAGAATAAAATGACAAAAGTAAATTTGGTAAGAAAATTGTTTGTGTGTGTGTGAGAGAGAGGCCCTGGCATACTTGGGCTTATGGGACTGGGTGAATTCAGGCTCATAGAAATTCACTTCTGTTGTGACCTATCACTACTGTCTAAATTTAGTTTCAGTAGATGATCATGTTAAGATCGCCCCCTGCCACAGGGGCAAATCTGTAAAGAGTATATTGATCTACCCTATGAAGTTGAAAGCAAAGAAATAGGCAGCCCCTAGTTACTTAGGTAAAACATTAACAGGCTTATAATCTTTCTTTTTCTATTCATTCATTAATAAAGTCTGCAGGTAAGAAAAGCTGCTGAGATTCATATCTTGTATAGTTATGGATGGGTTTTTGATCCTTTGCTGTTAGTGAACAGAAATTTATCAGTAGAAAATATATGCTAGGGATTCTCCAAATGTAGAAAGTGATAACTTTTCTAATTACAGCAAATGACCTTGAAACACTTTAAAGAGAAGTAAAGCAGTACAGTACTGTTTTTAAATCTCTAGAGGCATCAGACCAAAAAATGTAACTTATTTGCTATTTTTTGTGTAAATTTATTTATTTTTAATTTTTTTTAAAGATTTCATTCATTTATTTGAGGGAGAGCGTGGAGGGACAAAGGGAGAAGAAGAAGCAGACTCCCCCCTGAGCAGGGAGCCATACACAGGGCTTAACCCAGGACCCTGAGATCATGACTAGAGACAAAGGCAGACACAATACTTAAACGGTGGTACAAGCTAACAGAAGCTGGAAAATTTATTGACCACTAATTTTATCAATTTCCTCAGCATGTAAATTGCTATTCAGGGGTATTCAAGACTTTTGAACACCTGTGAGTTAGGAAAGTATTGCCATGGATCTCCTACTACCATCAAGAATAATTTACAGGGGGGAGGAGTCAAGATGGTGGAGAAGGAGCAGGCTGAGACGACATCAGCCAGCAGGAGATCAGTTAGATAGCCTATCAAACCATACCGAACACCTACAAATCCAACAGGAGATCGAAGAGAAGAAAAACAACAATTCTAGAAACAGAAAATCGACCACTTTCTGAAAGGTAGGACCAGCGGAGAAGTGAATCCAACGCGACGGGAAGATAGACCCCAGGGGGAGGGGCCGGCTCCCGGCAAGCGGCGGAGCACAAAATCAGAACTTTTAAAAGTCAGCTCCACGGAGGGACATCGCTCCAGAAGCTAAACTGGGGTGAAGACCTCACGGGGACAACGTGGACTCAGGTCCCGCGGGGTCACAGAAGGATCGGGGGTGTCTGAGTGTCACAGAGCTCACAGGTATTAGAGCAGGGAAGCCGGCTGCCGAGACAGAGCTGAGATTTCCTAGTGGTCTGTGACACGGACCGGTGCTCTGTGGCACGGGCTGGTGCTCTGTGCGAGGGGTCCCCACAAGATCCGGGGAGACTCCGACCCGGGAGAGCTCAGGGATCTACGGGGTTCGGAGACTCCAGGTGGGACTCTGCCAGAGACAGAGACGCTTGGTCACAGGCTGGGTGAGCTCAGAGCACTCCCAGAAGCCAGTGAGACTGGACTGCTTACGCACGATTTTCTCTGAGTGCGGTCTCCAGGCGCACGTGGTCTCCGGGCGCAAACGTGGGCTGGGGAGACCGGAGGGATTAAACGCTTTTCTATGAAGGTGCACTGAAGACTGGGGCCCCTAGCTCTCGGCTCCTCTGAACCAGAGATTGGGAGGCCGCCGTTGTCATTCCCGTCCTCCATCCAGCTAAGTTATCATTGAAAATAGAAGGAGAGATAAAAAGCTTCCAGGACAAACAAAAACTGAAAGAGTTTGTAAACACCAAACGAGCTCTACAGGAAATATTGAAAGGGGTCCTCTAAGCAAAGAGAGACCCTAAAAGTGTTACCAGAAAGGAACAGAGACATTATACAGTAACAATCACCATACAGGCAATACAATGGCACTAAATTCATATATCTCAATAGTTAGCCTGAATTTAAATGGGCTAAATGCCCCAATCAAAAGACACAGGGTTTCAGAATGGATAAAAAAACAAAACCCATCAATATGCTGCCTACAAGAAACTCATTTTAGACCTGAAGACACCTCCAGATTGAAAGTGAGGGGGTGGAAAACAACTTACCATGCTAATGGACATCAGAAGAAAGCTGGGGTGGCAATCCTTATATCAGATCAATTAGATTTTAAGCCAAAGACTATAATAAGAGATGAGGAAGGACACTTCATCATACTCAAAGGGTCTGCCCAACAAGAAGATCTAACAATTTTAAATATCTATGCTCCTAACATGGGAGCAGCCAACTATATAAACCAATTAATAACAAAATCAAAGAAACACATTGACAAGAATACAATAATAGTTGGAGACATTAACACACCCCTCACTGAAATGGACAGAACATCCAAGCAAAAGATCAACAAGGAAATAAAGGTCTTAAATGACACACTGGACCAGATGGACATCACAGATATATTCAGAACATTCTACCCCAAAGCAACAGAATACATGTTCTTCTCTAGTGCCCATGGAACATTCTCCAGAATAGATCACATCCTGGGTCATAAATCAGGTCTCAACAGGTATCAAAAGATTGGGATCATTCCCTGCATATTTTCAGACCACAATACTCTGAAGCTAGAACTCAATCACAAGAGGAAATTTGGAAAGAGCTCAAATGCATGGAAACTCAACAGCATCCTTCTAAAAAATGAATGGGTCAACCAGGAAATTAAAGAAGAATTGAAAAAAAAACCATGGAAACAAATGATAATGAAAACACAACGGTCCAAAATCTGTGGGACACAGCAAAGGCAGTCCTGAGAGGAAAATGTATAGCGATACAAGCCTATCTCAAGAAACAGGAAAGGTCTCAAATACACAAACTAACCCTATACCTTAAGGAACTCGAGGAGAGATCAACAAAGAAAGCCTAAACCCAGCAGGAGAAGAGAAATAATAAAGATCAAAGCAGAAATCAATGAAATAGAAACCAAAAAAACAATAGAACAAATCAATGAAACTAGGAGCTGGTTATTTGAAAGAATTAATAAGATTGATAAACCCCTGGCCAGACTTATCCAAAAGAAAAGAGAAAGGACCCAAATAAATAAAATCATGAATGAAAGAGGAGAGATCACAACCAACACCAAAGAAATACAAACAATCATAAGAACATATTATGAGCAACTCTATGCCAACAAATTTGACAATCTGGAAGAAATGGATGCTTTCCTAGAGACATATAAACTGCCAAAACTGAACCAGGAAGAAATAGAAAACCTGAATAGGCCCATCACCAGTAAGGAGATTGAAACAGTCACCAAAAATCTCCAAACAAACAAAAGCCCAGGGCCAGATGGCTTCCCAGGGGAATTCTACCAAACATTTAAAGAAGAATTAATTCCTATTCTCCTGAAACTGTTCCAAACAATAGAAATGGAAGGAAAACTTCCCAACTCATTTTATGAGGCCAGCATCACCTTGATCCCCAAACCAGACAAGGATCCCATCAAAAAAGAGAATTACAGACCAATATCCTTGATGAACACAGATCCGAAAATTCTCACCAAAATACTAGCCAATAGGATCCAACAGTACATGAAAAGGATTATTCACCACGACCAAGTGGGATTTATTCCAGGGCAGCAGGGTTGGTTCAACATCCGCAAATCAATCAATGTGATACAGTACATTAACAAAAGAAAGAACAAGAACCATATGATACTCTCAATAGATGCTGAAAAAGCATTTGACAAAGTGCAACATCCCTTCCTAATCAAAACTCTTCAAAGTGTAGGGATAGAAGGCACATACCTCAATATTATCAAAGCCATCTATGAAAAACCCACGGCAAGTATCATTCTCAATGGAGAAAAACTGAGAGCTTTTCCGTTAAGGTCAGGAACACCGCAGGGATGTCCGCTATCACCACTGCTATTCAACATAGTACTAGAAGTCCTAGCCTCAGCAATCAGACAACAAAAAGAAATTAAAGGCATCCAAATCGGCAAAGAAGAAGTCAAACTATCGCTCTTTGCAGATGATATGATACTATATGTGGAAAACCCAAAAGGCTCCACTCCAAA